>JACXGK010003533.1:0-44447 GCA_016801125.1 Novumbra hubbsi | reverse complement strand
CCCCCCCCCCCCCCTTCATTCTGGAGAGAGAAGGGAGAAAATAATTGATCTTACCTCAGGCCAAATGTGTGAGATTGCTCGTAGTTGAATAGTGAATGAATTTTCACATCTGAATTCACAGCAATCAACCTATCAATCAAATCCTGTGGCAGAGAAGAACACAACAGAGTAAAAAAGATGGATAGATGTGATGACGTGAAGGGTAGATAATGGAATTCCTACCAACCCTGATAATGCACAGAGGTTATTGATCAGGCTGTCTGTAAAAGCCTGTATGAAGGACTATATTACAGTAGCCCCTTTTGCACACCACCAGTATGCCCTCCTGTGGCAGAACCTGGAACCGAAACCTTATTTAAAAGTACTACTGAAACATTTTCTGCATAATCTACCAAAAACTTTCAGACATCTAAACACACTTTTAACAGTATATTGTATTTATGAGTATTGTGGCGAGTGTTATTCATTATTCTGTTTAAGTGACTGGATAAAATACCAGAAATAGTAGACTGGTGAAAGACAGAATCTCTGAACAAATAAAATGACATCCATCACCTGTTATACTACACAAAACAGGTTCGTCCTAGAACTTTCTCTGCTCTGAGTTGTAACATTATACTCAAGAAAAGTCGACATCCTTAGTTGTTCAGAGTCTAACTAGCTAACTCCAAGTGGTTTTCCAACAACAGTAGCGTCAGATAAACAGTTAAACAGTCTCAAACATCGACACAGACTTTATGTTAAGACAAGCATTCCTGGTAGTGTGTGAGGGTCCGTGTTCACTGTTCAGTGTTCAACAGCGAGATCAGGACTCACTGTTATGGAGGCAGGAATCTCTCTGAGGCTGTACTCAGGCTTGTTGGGGAGAGGTTGCTGTCCTAACAGCTCCCACACAGCATATGGCGAGGACAGCAGGTTCACCAAAGACAGAAACGACTGGGGAGCAAATGGTCAAAACTTTCATTGTTCGGAGACGTACAGTCATTATTAGAGTATCGGCTGGGGCTTGTTTCTAAGGCTGGGGATGCAGCAATATTTCTACAATCTAATTTAAAAGGCTTGAAAATATTAGGATTGGAGTTATTAAAGAACATGAGATATCAATCCCTTGACACATTCCCTGCATGTAAATAAACCAGCTTTTGCGTCAAAAGCATGCTCATTACATTCACATCTGCTCCAGACTGTGTGTTGCAAATGTATGGATCATCTCACTATGTACCAAACACATACAGTAAATCATTGAGAAGATTACTTCCTTCAGATAAGTTATACAAATGAAATTAAAAAAATTAAACATCACAAAAAATTAAAATGAAAACAAGTGCTAATCTATTCATCTATCAGTTCCTTTATTTAGTTTAGGGATGAACACCAAAATAATCTTTATTTATTGTCCTTTTTGCAGGTATGGTGTCATTGTTATACAGACAACTGGGATGGTTCCTATCCTGTCTAGATATGGTCACAAAACCAACGGCAATCAGAGCATTGCTCTCGGACACGTTCCAATTAAGATCAACCGATGTGAATGTTAAGGTCGTGTGGTCTTGAGGATTGTCTTCAGGAGGTTCTTTTTAGAAAACATGGATGTAGAAGCGCACGCAGGACTGTTTAAAAAAAGAGTCGATCATTTACCTTCTGACAGCTCCTGTCAATGGGGTCCATGGGAGTAGACTTGGGGTGAACGACCCTCACATCCTCTCTGCCACATTCCAAGGTGGACCACAGCTCCACCACTATGGCCTGCACAAAGCCTGCCAAGAAGGAATTGCACATCAACTGCGTACCGAGGTGTGTACTCCTGTGTAATAACAGAAAGCGCTCTCAGTGCTACCTGTGCTGTAATGTAGTAGTACCTGAGCTGCGTAAAGCCACCACACCAGGGGCTGTGGCTGCTAACTGTGTCACCATCACACCATAGCCAAACTTCTCACATCGGCTGACCTGCAGAAAGGGATTAAACAGATGACGAACCCTTCTTTCTCCAAAGCTATTCACTGTCCTACCGTCTTGCAAATTCAGTGGGCCTGTTTGTTTGTGACCACTTGTGAATACGTTTGTTTGCTGTGAAAATGAAAAGATATGACCGATGTTTCTTTTTATCCTCTGGGATATTTAAATGGCACGCAGGTGTATGAATATATCCGTTTTTAATGTAATTTTTATGTACGATGATTTTTATGTAAATTGACGCAGCTTTTTACTTTACCAATTTGTTATGCTTCCAAACATATACCAATAACAAACGATGTATTGACTTGTACCCTATTCAGATCTAAAATACAGCAACTGACAATTAAAAAAGAGTAGCATTACAAGCATCTGTATTACAAGATATTTTGGCATTGAACGTAGACAAGTATTTTTTCCTTGACAACAGAAAAGTTTGTTGATTGGTTTGCTACATGTTGTTTTTGCTTTGCTTCTTCATTCGAGTATAGCGAGATGCTAATAAAGAGATGGTAATAAATCCAAATGTACTTTCTTAGGAGAGAGTGGATTGCACCCAAGCAGCAGGCAGGCTATTTTTGATAGACAGTTTGGTTCTAGATGCCTAGAGACACATCTAATCTCAAGAGGTTTCATGTTGGCATCTAAAAAGCCATAGTGTGGGCTTACACACAACCATGCTGTAACCCAGGGTGGCAACCTTTTCCGTGAAGAGTACCAATTTACAAATGTTCCTACCGAGTATGCTGATCTGCATGCCAGTAATGATTTTCACATGTGGATGTCTAACTGTCTGCCTGGATGCATTGGTAAGGTCTCTGTTTTGTTAAGGACAAGGAGTTTCATCCCTCTAGATCTAGGCCTACCCATCGGCATCAGATGAAGCAAGGCTTATAAGGCACTCTCCATGGTGCTGAATCTGGCACAGACCAAACAGTGGGGGATATTTCTTTTTTTTTTTCAAGTAAATGTGTTATTTTGAACCGTTTTCTTTTTTCAAATACATTAAAGTTAGAAATATTCTCAAATGTGCGTCCTCATCCTTGATGCATTTTCGTGAAACAGCTTATCTTTCAAGATACATAACATTACACAAACCCAATTTGATAACTTAAAAATCCAAATCAGGCCTAAACGTAACTGATCACCAGTCCAGAATAAGCCCATGGTATCAAGTTTATATGGTGCATACTATTTGCCAAACATTTACTAAAATGTAAATTAAATATAATATTTTTTATTATAGTTCTAATGTTATGATGTAGAGCTGCACACAGTCTTTGAGTTTTCCATTGTCAGCTAGCTGAGCTTTTATTTTGAAAAGATATGTTTTAATAAATTAGTGGTGTTGCAAAAAAAGAAAACATCACACTATCGACATTAACTAGTAAGCTATCCTAGTTGTAAACAAGTAGACGACTAGAGAGTTCCTCAATCCAGTGCAACATGGACAGGTCCAGTGGCTCACCTCAAAAGGTACCTACACCTGAATTTTAACTATGGCAGCCATCACAGTACCTACACCTGACTTTTAACTATAGCAGCCATCACAGTACCTACACCTGAATTTTAACTATAGCAGCCATCACAGTACCCAC
Source organism: Novumbra hubbsi (assembly GCA_016801125.1). Taxonomy (NCBI): domain Eukaryota; kingdom Metazoa; phylum Chordata; class Actinopteri; order Esociformes; family Umbridae; genus Novumbra; species Novumbra hubbsi. The sequence goes on along the minus strand of JACXGK010003533.1, from coordinate 40,896 downwards.
ACCTGAATTTTAACTATGGTAGCCATCACAGTACCTACACTTGAAGTTTAACTATGGTAGCCATCACAGTACCTACACCTGAATTTTAACTATGGTCGAAATCACAGTACCTAAATAACAATTCAACATATAACAAATATATAACAAATAATAAATGTTGTAACATATTCTCGGTAAATTATGAGGTGACCACTGGGTGGTCAATCCTATCTTCAAAATCAGCTTTGCAAAGCTGTTTCCCAACCATAGTGTTTGCACCATAAGTAGCAAACATGGTCTTTAAATTGTCTACTCTCTCTCCTCAAAATGAATTCCAAAAGGTTTTGCTACGCCTTCTCCACTCATAGGCAATGATTCGTTTCTGCCAAACATGCCTGTGGCATTGTGCCCCAAAAAACGGTCTTTGGTCTTTATCCAAGTGTTTCCTGGCAAACAACAGTCCTGTCTTGATATTCTTCCCTCCTGACCTCCAATAAAAGCCCAGGTTTGTGACAGTTGACTCATGCACCTTGACATTGACTGTGGCAATAAACATCTTCTATAAGAATGTTCTACGAGTGTCTTCTATGGACATCTTCTATGGACATCTTCTATGGGCATCTTCTATGAGCATCTTCTATGGGCATCTTCTATGGGCATCTTCTATGGGCATCTTCTATGGGCATCTTCAATGGGCATCTTCTATGGGCATCCTCTATGGGCATCTTCTATGGGCATCTTTCAGGCAGCTCTTAGGCTGAATTGCCAGTGGCCTGGAATTTTCAGACTGAGGAATGATGTACAAATTGCGTGACAAAGGCTTTGTAACCTCTTAGACTCATGGGCATCTAAAACCTTTCTACTAAGTGATATTGGCATGATGTGTTACCACACACAATGGTAAGACCAACCAGAAGCACATTTATATGAAAATCTGGACCCTCTCACTTGCACCTGTTTTGGTTAGGGGTGTGCTAACGTTTTCCACATAAGGAATAGCCATTCCTAGAGGGTGTACTTATGTTTTCACAAGACTGTGTTGGGCATCAAGAAAACAAAGTGGAGAAGTGGACCACATTTAGTCTATTCATCCCTACGGTGACGTTGTCTCTACACTCTCCCTGTAATGCAGTAATACCTGCAGTTTCTTGGTGAACCTGGAGAACATGTAATTGACACACTCATGGATGGCTCCAGTCTGTTGGAGGAGAAGCAGGCCTTTGGGAGAAGCAGCAAAATTCAGCAAGTTGTCCAGCAAAGCCTCTTCCCAAACAACCCTGTAAAGAACAGAAGAAAGAAAGATTGATGGGAAGACTCATTATTTGCCACCTTATTTACCTTCCCTAAGTTAACAACATGCCACAGGGGTGACTGAAAACCAAAAATAAAAACAGAATTACCATATATACACAGGTGCTGTTCGCCTGTGGGAAAGACGCAAAGAAGAACTCACATATTTTTTAGTTCCTGCGAGGATGTGTCGGTGATGGCTCCGGGAACTGGTGTGGGAACTCTTTCTGACAGGGAGCTTGTCTGTGATAGACAGAGAAAAACACTCTGCACTGGGCCTTTGTTTCTCTCCCTTGAAATACTGATCTTCAATGCTAGGATCTCAGCAGTCATATTAGGCGAGACACACATTTTGTGAGATCAGTTCTGATATTTTAAGTAGAAACTATTCCATAACAGTTCTCGCATCATTTCAAATGTTTTATTTATATATATTAATTGTATGTTCCCATTTAACAACCCTACCATTTGTATCGCATTGCATTCCTTTATTTCAAATGTTATGAGTGTAATTTAATTTCCATATTAATTATAGGTTAGGCTCATAGCCCAGGGTTCAAGCTGCATGTATCGCGATATACCGGTATTCAGAATTACCGTGATATTTGAAAAATGTATTATTGATATGTTAACAATACAAATATCAAATACAGTATACACTAGGCACAAATGTGGTTGTACTTTTTCAAAAACTCCTAACGGTTACATGTGTTTAAACTAGTCTGGAGTCCCTTGCATTTCTGTCAGGTATTGCACTGCTTCTCCAAGAAAATGGTTGCAATTACAAATGCTGTGTTATTCTAATGTTTATTTCTCATTTGGACACAACACAAAAGAAAAACTGTGAAATCTCAGACATTCCACACAGAATGTTTCAGATTATATACAGTCATATTTTTGGCCATGACTGTATCAAAGTAGGTCTTGTACGTTCAGGGTCAAATCTTTTAACAGCAATCAAATTAAAGGTTATAGGTTTTACTTTTTTATGTGCATGTATAATTCACTGTTAACAGAAAATCTGATTCTGTCTCAGAAACAGCACTCATCCACCTATTCTCCACCTAGGTTTTCCAGCTCTGAGCTTGGACCTATGAGAGTGTATTTGTTGCTAGCAAACCTGTGTGGGCCGGACTTTAGAATTCAAACATATTTAAATAAACAAATGTATGCTCTTAGAAGATGTGCAACCAGCTGCCAGAAAGGCCATTAACAATAAAAAGAACAGCGGAGAGCAGAAGGACATATCTTAATGCCCAATGTGTTGAGCTTTGATGCAGAGAGATACAATAGGTTCATACTAAACACAAAACAGATGTATCTAACAAACTGGTCAGCTAGTGTATGCGATAGAGATATATTAAAACAGGTCGGTTAGTGTAATCGATAGAGATATATTAAAACAGGTGGGTTAGTGTACGCGATAGAGATATATTAAAACAGGTGGGTTAGTGTACGCGATAGAGATATATTAAAACATGGCGGTTAGTGTACGCCAGGGGCTCAAACCGGTTCCACGGAGGGCCGAGTGTCTGCAGGTTAAATTTTTTTCCTGTAAGTTGGTTCCAGGTTCAGACCTAAATAACCAGATGAGGCCAATCAGTGACATAATTAATCAATCAAGTACAAGGTGAGAGTTAAAACCTGCAGACACTCGGCCCTCCGTGGAACCGGTTTGAGACCCCTGGTGTACGCGATAGAGATATATTAAAACAGGTCGGTTAGTGTATGCGATAGAGATATATTAAAACAGGTCGGTTAGTGTGCGCGATAGAGATATATTAAAACAGGTCGGTTAGTGTGCGCGATAGAGATATATTAAAACAGGTCGGTTAGTGTGCGCGATAGAGATATATTAAAACAGGTCGGTTAGTGTGCGCGATAGAGATATATTAAAACAGGTCGGTTAGTGTACGCGATAGAGATATATTAAAACAGGTCAGTTATAGAGATATATTAAAACAGGTCGGTTAGTGTGCGCGATAGAGATATATTAAAACAGGTCGGTTAGTGTACGCGATAGAGATATATTAAAACAGGTCAGTTATAGAGATATATTAAAACAGGTCGGTTAGTGTACGCAATAGACATATATATAAACAGGTCAGTTAGTGCACGCGATAGAGATATATATAAACTGGTCAGTTAGTGTACGCGATAGAGATACATATAAACTGGTCAGTTAGTGTACGCGATAGAGATCTATATAAACTGGTCAGTTAGTGTACGCCATAGAGATATATATAAACTGGTCAGTTAGTGTACGCCATAGAGATATATATAAACTGGTCAGTTAGTGTACACCATAGAGATATATATAAACTGGTCAGTTAGTGTACACTATAGAGATATATTAAAACTGGTCAGTAGGTGTCCCACTTGACTACACTAGGCATGAGATTACTACACTAGTCATCTTAAAGATATTAACTGGCACAGGGAAGCATTTTCCCATAGACATAAGAGCAAGTGCCATCTACATGGAGGAGTGGGTCAAAACTCCTCCACGGTGCATGTGGGAGAACCATCAATAACTTCAGGGAGTGTTTGGTCATTGCTGGGTTTTTTCACAAAGTGGCACTGGGTGTTGCATCATTTTCTTTATACTAAATTAATTAGATCAATAACAGGACAATAACTTAACAAAAGAAGGCCAAACCTTGACAAGAAGATAGGGAATGTTCCTGTTTTGCCAAGTAACAGTTGTCCCTAAACACAGCATTAAAATGTATGGCATGTTTTAAAAAATTGCAATCCAACCATGATCCTACAAAGCAAATAATAATGGGTAAATGACATTTAATGGGTAAATAAAAATGCCTAATCCAAGTCTGCAAAGCTCTTAAAGACATACACAAGACTCACAGGCGCCCATGCTGCCAAAGGAGTTTCTAACATGATTTTTCTTCGAAGGGGAGGTATTTATCTGACCAATTTAGAAGTCTTTCATATTTACTACTAACATGTCAAGGTACTTTTTTAAACTGGGGCTCAGATAAACATTGACGGAAAGCAATTGTGATGTAGTTATTTAATTTAGAGTTTTCTGAGGGCATTCTGGACAAAACTAAAATGTTTGTTGATCCTAAAAGGATAAATAATAGCTATATATTTATTCATCTGAACAAATGTCTCAGTCAATAGCCCCCGACTTCATTTCCATCAGCATTTCTAGCTTCTTCCGGATCAGCACAGGAGTTAGTCATTGGCAAAGGAGAGCAAGTTCTCTTGTGGCTGCTTTGCCTGCCAGACACTACACTCATCACATAACAATGACTTTGGTGTTTTGTTCAAACGTTTATGATATTAGGTTTGTGGAGCCAAACCGTTGTTCGAGGGAGGCAAGGGCATGAAGTGGGACACCATGGATGCTGAATGTTTATGATGAAAAATATCAAAACTGACGATATTCATAGTATGGTTTACTGTCAAAATATAATGTATTTGTAATGTAAGGTAAGTAAACTGAATTCCTGGGATACTCAGATAAAAGATAATTATTTAGTTTTCATTCCGACTTACAATAGTACAATAGTTAATAATTAACTTCATGTTTGTGAGTGAATTATTATCGATAGGCGTAGCCAACAGCACAATATATATGTTAACCAGCAATTGAGTAATCAAACCAATAAAATGGCAGATAAAATGCACCCCCTTACAACATCAAGTCTTCTTACCTTATGTTACCTCTACTGGTCTTTTTGTTATTGTTTCTATTTGTGTTAAAAGTCATTGCGGAGTTTACAAAAATACAGTTGCTGCTCATAACAGGAGTCTGTATTGGCAAAACCCACAAAACAATAAAAATGTGTTTGCTGAAATCAAAGCCCTGTGGTATTATGATAGAAGTACTACCTTTTTCCAAGCAGCAGCAATGACCTCGTGCAGGCCATAGGGACTGAGCACCTGAAGCCCTTCACATGTATTGTACATCTGTCGACACACAAAGATGAAGGCCCCGCGCATGCCAGAGCTTGTCTCTGCCTCCCTTAAAAATGGTAGCTCTTTAGCCAGGAGCCTCAGGGTGAACTGGACGATCACATGGGCTGCTGAAATACTAGACCACAAATCAAATTCTGATTCATTGCCTGAACTCTTGCTGGTCCACCAATCAAATGTTTCAATTTAACTTGATGTTTCGCTATCAACAATAAACAATTTACAATTCAACATTTCGTTATTGTGCTCCTAATACTTCATCAGAACAGTTGTGATACAATATTCCTAATCATAAAACAAAGGTATCCTCAGAATAAAACTAGTTTTAACTCACCCTGCTTTGTTTGCCAAAACCAGATTATTTTCATATAAAAAAAGTGATAATCCTCGCTCAGTGGTGGCAATTCTTGCAAGCGTGTCTGCTACATGAGTCAATGTTGTTTCTGGAGAGCTTAATTTGGCCTGTAACACAAAAAAACATAAAATATAATAGATAGAAAATTACAGAGAACCCATAAGCCCATACATATGTCCAGCTTCCTGTATGTACAAATTAAAATCATTCAACAGAAGCTCTTATCTAAAATGACTTTAACGAGTGCATTCATTTATTGTTAATTCCACACTGGTTACTTTTGAGAATCGTACCAACAATTCTGGCATTAATCAAATGAAAGAAAGAAATCAAAGACAAACCAGCTTTTGTTGAAGTAAAGGCTGAAATAAAGACAAATCATGACAGACCAATTTTTCAACTTCAATAAGGTTGTGTAACCAACAACAAAGCTAACATTGCGTTTCACCTGAAATAAACAGAGACAACGGTCAAACATGGTGGCAGCAGCATCATGCTATGGGGTTGCTTCCTTTGACAGGGACTTGAGTCAGGATAGAGCAGAACATTCGTAGGACTAAATATCAAGATATTTTGTTGCAAGCCCTGCTGCCCTTTGCCATGAAGGTGAAGTTAAAGTCTGTCTTTGTCTTTCAACAAAACAACAAAAAAATGGCTTGCAAAAATGGAAGATGTAGTGAAAGCTTAGACCTCAATCCGACAGACCATTTGAAGAAGGACCGAAAGAGGGCTGCTCACAGCAGATCACCTCACAATCCAGATTTGTGGAGAGAGACCTATCAAAACACGCATAATGCTGGAATCCAAGTTGTGTGGTGTGCAAACTTATGCAAAAAAAGCATTGCCAGTTTTTATTTTGTATTCATTTTACAAGAAAAATGGGTTGTCCACATAAATGTTTTGGAAACAAGAACTTCTCAAAAGGTGAAAAAAGGTCTCATCAACAAAAGGTGCATTATAAAAAGGGTGTTCAGACGTTTGTTTTTCACTATATAGCCTGTCCAAATATACACTCAGGTGTAACTCAGATGACCCAGAGTTACAAGCGGCATAGATACTAGTTTATAACCAACTTTATTAATTTACAGTATTTCATAGTACCAAGTGACGTAACAAATAGACAATTGTATCTGACCTGTTTTCCTTCAAGCAGAGTGATTATCGGTGCCAGCAATGTCTCTATGACCGGGGTTTGGAAAAGGCACTCTACTGCACACTCAGTGCAATCTCCTAGGTTCCTCAGCACCTCCATGACCAGACTAGTGGGAGAAAGAGAGTCTAAACACACACACACAAACACACACAAACACACACACACACACAGAAATCAGTTCAGTTTAGGCTTTTACTAAACAGCAAAATAAATGAATGTGTTATCTTAGTCAGCAGAAAGACAATGGAAGGTAAGTCTTATCTTATTATATAAGTTATTGACAGACAAAGGATATCCTGGAGACGGGGAAGGCTTTTTGCTATTGATTACTTGACCAGGAAAAGGTATTGCAGCGTTAGTCATGAAAGAAAAGGAATAATAAAGGTAATGTTTAATGGCTCATGGTTACGATAAATGAATTGGCATGCCAGCGTTTCTCAGTGATGTTTTTACATTTCGTCTTTAATTATTTTACTAGTTAAACTGAGAACACATTGTAATTTTTAGCCCTGGGAGCAATTTGGTTTAACTGCCTTGCTCAGGGTCAGAAAAACACATGTTTTGTGTTAACCAGTATGCATCCTTGCTGCCCCTATCACACGTATTTGAGGGCTGGGCAGCCTTAAAGTGAGTAAACACTACCACACTCATCTAAATAAAAATAATAAAAACTATGACATACTTAGGTATTGATTGCTGCACCTTCAGACATTGTTAATTCATCATCTTAATCAGTAATAGGATGGGAGAGGAAATGTAAACCACACCTGCTTGTGATGAGTCACTGGGAGAAGGCTTGGTATGTTGGTACATGATGCTAATCAGAATGACAACCAGGTCTGTAAGACTGACTGGATCTGTGAAACGGGAACATTACAAATTGAGCAGCCAGGGCGGGGACCTATAGTAAAGTATTGCAACAGCTGGGGGTCAGTTTTGCGAAATAACAAAGACAGTTTAAAAAAAACAAGGATCCAATGAAAAGTATTGCTGCTCCTACCTTTGCGTATTTGTACTTTAATGGGAAAGAGCTTCCTTCCATTTGTGTACATTAGAAGCCTTCCAAGCACGCATAATGAGTGAACAAAATAAGCGTAATCCAGCTCACTGGCACTGTAGAGAGTCCTTTGAGCAATGCCTGGGCAGAGACCATTAGAATTTAACATTGGGAACGAAAAACACAAAATGTTAAAGCCATTAAACATTTGATCACATAAAACTCACCAAAATACAATATGTGCTATTTGTTGCATATGCGGAAACAAAACATACACTAGTGTTGATGGTACAGGAGCTCACAAGTGCCCTTTGTGCAGTAACTGACAGCAGGGCAGTTTATCTGTGCTTATCCAATGTAAGGTCAAGAATGTAGCCTCACTACAGAACTTGCCCGAGATAAAGATAACAGAAGGCACGTTCTGGAAAAGTCCTCCACCCTCTTTGATACCAAAGCCACCTGGGCTGAGGAGGTTGGCAAGAGAATGTAGATTTCAGAGAGTGAGACTTTAGGCATCACTTTTTCATTAAACCTTCCCATGAGTCTCTGGAGATACCAACAAACTGTATTCAGGAAGAACGATATATGGAAGTAAACTGTTGGGCCATTCTGAGTTCTCACTGGACAATGTGGAAGGAGAAGCTAGGGTGAATTAAAACACAGGAAAGGACGCTTAAATATTTTCTATACACAACTCTGCTCCTTTAGATAATTACGCTCTAGAATGAAACTATTTGGGCTATGTTATTTAGCACAATAATACAACTTGATTCTGCTTCTATAGAGCATTCTATTACAACATTTATCTCGAAGCAAAAAAAATGTAAAAGGACCATAAAAATATGTAGATAGCCACGGTACATAACTGGGTTAGGTCGAAACTACGTTGGAAAAAACGAGGATAGTTGTAAGGCTCAAAAAGATGGAGTGTCAGTCCAGTAAGGTTTGTCGACAGCGATGGATGAGCAGATTGTCCATAGACAATCTAGGCCTATCTATCCTTGAAAGATCAGACTTGAATATACTCTGGCAGATATTAGGGTCAATTAGCAATTCAGGATGGCTCTCCACTCACGGAGCTAGACTGACCCAGCCGGTGAACCCTCCATCCACTATGCGGAACACACAGTGCTCATGCTTATCAGTGCATGGGAGTACTGCTATCTCTGGCGACAGAAAGCAGCAGACCCACTGGGCCTGGAGATGGGGAGGAACACAGACAAAGGAAAACACACTACCAGCTGCCTGATAACTGCAGAAACGGTCTGCTTCAACAATCCTTGACTTATTCAGCATCTACCCCCTCCCTCAGTTCAGGATAAGGAGGGTTGTGGACCAGTGAACATGAAGGAAAGGGGGGGCCCCGTGAGGGAGGCCTGACATCAGCATTGTTCACAAGGGATATAGGTGAAAAGCAACAGAAAGGCTTTTAGCCACCAGTGATTAAAATGGAAGAGGTCATGGATATCCTGTGAATGTTCTCGTCCAAAAGCTACACAGAACATTGGCCTGCATGATGATTACAGGTATTGTGTTGTGATAGAGGAACTGTCGGTTATACAACATATACTGAGAACTGAGCAGGGCTGCCCAACCTTCTTCCGGGACCTCTACCATCCTGAACTATCTGAATCAATCATGGAAACCTACATGCTCCTAGGTCGAGCTGCCCTGCAATGCAGAAATACCTGAGTAAATACAAGTTGAACTCACCGATGAGATTGTGCTCCATAGAATCGATGACTTCACTTGTCTCATCCTGGACTGGGTCACAGGACTCGTGATAACGGATACACTGCTGAAGGGCTGCTACAATCTGAGATTAAATGGTAGCCATTATTACAATTATCAAAATAATACTTTAAATGCAAGCACCCTAACTTAAGACCTGGAAATCACTACACAAATAATAAATGTGTGGTAATTGTAAATAGCTTATGTTGATGAAAAGGCCAGACACAAGACATATCTAGACATTTATAAAATGACAATTTTATCATTTTAGACAATCCGTATCATTTCCCAGCAGGCTATGACCAATTTCACATTAAACAAATGGTCTACTCTTCCTAACACTTTCGTTCCAGTGATGAATCTAAGTAATATTAGGTGAACGGAGCCCATAACAATTACGTACTACTTAACAAACAAAGTGTAGTGATACGTCACATCCTATATAACCCAAGTCCCTGCACCACCCTGATGTATCAATGCCCGTATGAGACATCCAAAGTCTCACTGTTTAGAAAGCAGACACCGTGACAAAGCAGCACTTCCTCTTCAAGTATATTAGGCGTAACACATCAGACTTTATGAGAGAGCATTTACATAATTCCAGTCAACATGGCCTCACTTGAACCCTGACTGCTCATCTGGAATGTGTCTTGAGGCACGTCTTCAAAATAATTGAAGGTGGGTTGCACACCAGCTAGCAGGAAGTACTTGAAACCTCTAGAAACTTCTAGGGTAAACCCATTCAGAACTCCCAGTTTGCAGATAGGCTTCAAACTATTAGTGTGCACTTTTCCAAATGGTATGTTATTGTTTTAATTTTATACAATTAAAGATATACATATTTTCACTTGGAAATGTTGTTTTACTGTGTGTAAATAAACAAATAAACCGGAAAAAGTGTTTTAATGTCAGGCTGTAAGGCAACAAGAGTTGAACATTTTGAAACGGGGTGGTGACTTTCTATACCCACTGTACATATATAATTAGCCATAGTGTTGATTTAAATTAAGAAATTGCAAAGACTAACTCGGTGCTCAAACCTTCCTAGAGAACCAATTAGCTCATCATCAATCTCACCCCCACCATTACCAGTGCTCACTGTCACATAACAATTAAGATTAGTCATTATTAACTCACCAAACACTTGTACTTCTGCTCCAGAAGTCTAAAGACTACAGTCCTGCTGTAGTGTGCATGCTGGAAAAGACAAGAACAAAATACCTATTAAGGCTGCAAAGCTAACAGATATTTAAGAAAGTTAATGGATTCATGGGTTATTTGGAAATGAATACTTTTTACATTAATTCATACGTAATTTTACATCTATTCAACAGCATGTAATCAACAATTGCAGTACAATCAATTAACTGATACTTTCAATTAACTCAGACACATTACATTACCTCTGATAATCTTTATTATATTTCCAACAGTCTCCAAAGCACTAACAAAAAAAACAAACCTTTCTAAAATAAATCAATATGCAACTGGCCTTCGCACTTGTCTATGTCACTGTACATCAGTGGTAATCAGGGCCTTAATACTGACCTACCAAACAGGGTTATTCCAGGTAGCAGGTAAGCAGGCCCGAAGTAAAATGTACATAGGGGCCATAGAGGCAAGAGTTAGTCCTGCTCAGACATCATATGAACTTGGCATAAGGCATGGCAAAATGCGAAGAAAAGAAGGGTTAGGGTTTGACATGGTCTTTATACTTTTTGTCATGGAATAGCAAGATTATGACTTGAAGTCATTGCATAGCATATACGTACGTGGCTCTTAGGTAAATAACTGCGTGCAAAATGAATTTAGCTTGTAACATGTGGGGGTCCTTGACATTAAAAGGTTAAAAACCCATTACACAGACAACAAGATAATTACAGAAACCTAGGATAATCTGATGTACCCCAAAAGAACCGCTAGGTGTTTTGTTGTTGAATACGTTACTTAAATACCTTGAAAGTTGCAGGAATTCTGGAAATGTACGATTAAACAACAAATTAAACAATAAATGATGATTAAACTTTTGCCCACCATCCACTTCTCAAACCAGGTGGCTTTGATATCCACTAGGGCCACAAGATGCATGGGCTTCAGGGATTTATCTGGTCCTGGGCTCCCTGACCCATGTTCAGAGTTTAAGGACAGAAGAGCAAAAGTACTCTCTACTATCTCCTCCATGTACCTGGTGAGAGACAAACAGAAATGTGCATTTTAGTCTAAATAGAGAAATAATTTTCATGCGTTAATGATGAACACCCAATGAAACAGAAACTCACTTCTCTGGGTGACGTATCCAAAAGGTGGTTACTTCCTTTTGAAAATCATTCATCAGACGCATCTGGTGGGGAGGTAAAGAATATTCTAATCTAAAAAAACGTTATCTTATTCATAGACAGCCCAAACGCCCATTTCTTACTAGCAAATCATTAAGTCATGTTGACTCAGTCCAAAAACAGCGAAGAAATGTAGGGCAGTGTTGTTGCTAAGTAACACACTAAGATTCTCGAGGAGAAGTTGCCAAGGGAAACAATTTGAAAGAATTTTTACCAGAAGTCACTTAGTAAGGTCAATTCCATAGAATGCAATGGTCACACACACTAAGGAGAAACTGTTATGTGCAATTTCCTCAAGATGAGGTTATTGATAAATCTCGATATTTAATTTGAGTATCACTTATCACAGTATCCCATTGTGCATACTTGTTTTAGAAGACGACCAATGTCCTGCCTTGTTACATCGATTCCAGATGATCCAGTTGGGAGGCTCAGTTCATGGTACAGGAAGTCCGACTCCAGACTTTTTGCTATTTATCAAAATATAAATCCAGCCCATTATCCACAAAGAAGACAACAAATTAACAGAAACACATAAGTGTGTTTGTGTGTGGGAGGGGGTTGAATTACCTAAACTTGTGTAGACCTCTCTTGTTAAATTCAGCGGAGAGGAAGAGAATGTTTTCGCAAAAAAGCGCAAGACCTTATCCTGTATTGTAAACAAAACAACAGTCAGAAATCCGACGACAGTGACAGAGATCCTTTGGGGTACAGAACCCCTGCAGGCGGAGATCTTTGCCCATTTTTTGGTGCCATTTTCAGTTGACTTACACTGAGTTCGGGGTTTGGGTCAGCCAAGGCGGCTAAGAGGTTCCTGCGCAGGTCACCCCAGCTTTCACAGCTCAGCACATCCGAGGGAGGGGCACCGCACAGCGCCTGTAGGGCCTCCCAGCGCACCTGCACCACACACACCACAAAGCCACTTAAAGCATCATTCGCTACAGCAAAATACATCTCTGCCAATCTAGTGGTAATTGAGGAAAGCTAAGGATAGAAATGATACTGAAATCCTTTTACCTCTTTAGGTCTACTAGGGTCAAGCTTTTCAGCGAGAACTTGCAGTTGTTCTTGTTCGATAAAAGTATAACTCTGCAAGAAGTAATGAAAGCAAGGGTTGTTAATGCGCAATTACCGTACTTTAGGTGTGCTCGGGAAGATAGGGTTAGATTAGCATCAATTAATCACACTGGTTACAAACTCAATTCAGAGAAAAACAAAAAATATGCCTACCATGTAATTCTATACAAGTATTATAATACTAGTTATTTTGACCAAAATAAACATGTTTACATGGTACAATGATAATCTAGTTTGATAGTATATGTAAAAATATTCAGTAGATAGTTTGAACTTTACCCATTATAATTAGCACATTATAAATCACTATTAACTCTGCTAGCATGTATGAAAACTCATCATGTGTTTATAAAGCAATGCAGAGTAGTTAAACATAGATTTGCAGACCAAATTCAACCCATAGGACAGGAACTGGAAAATGAATTAACAGTAACTTCAGTTCCTTCTACATGCAATTACCTGATTGAAAGATGAATCGCTGTCAGAGCAGTTGTCATTGTAATGGCTATGTAACAGCTGATGTTGGCTCTCCCTGTGTATCTCCTCTTTTCTAAGTTGGTCCTCTTCAAATTTATTTATTAGTGATTCGACAACAACCATCATTGTGTTCTTCAGTGTCTGCATCATTTGCGTGTATCTAAAAATGAGACAAACTGTATCAATTATGGAACATACATGCATGTAGGATATACCAGAGGCTAAGCAGTGGTATAGTCCGTAATGTAAGTGATATGTTGGTAGTAAAGGAACATGGAACAGTTAACAAAAAGACACCCAACATACTCCACAGATTCTCTTGTCTTTCCCGCAACAGCATGAACTAAAGTGTCCTGGCCAGACCCAACAGCAGGTCCTCCCCCAACACAGCTCTCTGTCTCTTCCTCAATGACGGCTCCCAGAGAGTTTTCCACATACTGCCGCAGGTACTTGACAAAGTCATAACTTGAAAAGAGAACAAACAATAAGCATTATATAACTGATATGCATTACAAAAGATGGTATGGAAGTAGTATTTAATAGTATACTTGTGAAAGTTCTTGTCCGTCTCTTCCAAATGAAGTAGGATTTCCTCTGCATATTCTATTGATGGAGCACCTAGGATTCTGTCTTTGATGCTTTTTAGCAGTTGCCTCAACAGAGACTGAAGTTCAGCCTCATCCTCAGCTGACAACTGGGACATGGCCCTGATGTGGCTTCACTCTTCACTGCAGAAATACCTGCAGAAATTAGAATGTGGTGTCAATTTACAGTTGCTAACGCAGCTATACATTAATGTACATTGCTGACAGTTAAGAGTAATAAATGTTACTCAATCCCACACACTGCACAATACAACATTGTTTTAAATTAGCGATAACAAATATACTAATGAGACATCTGAAATCCAGTAAGCCCGTTTATCACAACTTGAAGTGGTAATAATATGGCCGGGTTGAGATAACTTGGCTAACTTCTAGCTACTGTACACTATAGGTTGACATAGTGGTGCTGTACGACGTACGCTACCTACTGTAGCATGCTAGCTATGTATTAACATGTGTGCATATATGCATTGCCTTAACTCGTATCTTCCTGCAAGTAAGGTACTAACACGAGTACCTACAGTAGCTAGCGTTAGTGAAACGACAGTAGTTATCATAACGTTACTAGCTAGATTCCAAATAGCTAGCTATTTGCCGTACCTTGCTAGCAATAACAACATTTCATTAAGTTCCATGCATGACTTATCTTTGCTAAACATGTTCTTAAACTATTGCATATTGTCATATAAACAATGTAATACTTATATATGGTGGAGCTCATTCTATACTAATGTATTTGTAAAGTTAGTTTAAAAACAACCTTAACAACCAACCTGCAAAAGCTTGGCTCGACCACCGTCGCTATGGAAACATACGTTGCCATTAATTGGTGTGTCAGTTCATACGCGTTTGAGAAGATTTTACAGAAACTGCGGGAAAAGAAAAACTAACGAAAAATAAAAGTGGAAGCTATTTTAAAATGTGTAATTTTATCACTGACACAAAATAACACAGCTTTTAACCAACTTTATGTAATTGTTGTCAATATTACTTTAAATTTCGTGTCACGTGGTCTCCCTTGTTTACAATCGCTTCCGGCAAAGGCAAACGTGAGTCTCTCAGTGGTCCCACATGAAACTAGCTTAAAGAAAATCAACCGTAAAAAATTTTTGTTAGATGGATCAATAGACAGTTTAACAGAATACCTGGTCAAGTATATAATAGAAAATTGTTAGCTATTTTAGATTACACATTATTGTTTTGTAGATTGCCATATCCCGTTTGCAGTTGCTATACACAATCCGTGATGGCTGCTGTTGACAGTTTTGAGCTTTTGTACAGAGAACTTGCTCGGTCATGCAATTCATGTGTAGAAACGCTAGCTATTGTGGGTGCTCTGTATACAGCCAGCAGAGCTGTTATCCTGTTGCGGGATTGCTACAGCTTGTTCAGGGTACATTTCTTTCCTCGAGTGATGCCAAACACGCGCCTTGGCCACCGTTTTGGTGAATGGGCTGTCATTTATGGTAAGGTATTAATGCAATAAAATATAACGCAAATACATCTACAGTTCATTAAGTGTATTTCTTTTAATTACCTATTTGTCCATGCATTTCAGGTGCTTCTGGGGACATAGGGAAAGCCTATGCAAAAGAACTTGCTAGACAGGGCATCTGCATTATCCTGGTAAGCCAAGAGTGTGTCAGCGACACAGCCAAGGCCATTTCTGAGACCCACAGAGTGGATACAATGGGTGTTGTGGCTGACTTCAGTCTGGGCCACGCAGCTTGCAAGCCTGTCAAAGATGCCTTAAGGGACAAAGATATTGGCTTTCTGGTTAACTGTTTGGATGAGTCCCTTGGGAACTCGCCAAACTTTATTGGCTTGCCTGAAGACCAATTGTGGAATGAAATCAACCGAAACATTGCCGCCACCACATTGATGACACACCTGGTTTTACCAGGCATGGTAGAGAAAAGACGTGGAGCAGTGGTGAATATTTCTTCGGGTTCATGTTATAGACCCTCTCCAAGCAAAGCTGTTCTCTCTGCTTTTACGGTGAGATGCTCCGTGTGGACACACACTCTAATTATCCTTGATGTGCAATATATTTAAATGAGCCACACTTGTTGTAATAAAAGGCTTTCTTTCAGGCTTACATTGACCACCTTTCCCGCGCTCTGCATCATGAATACGGTCACCAGGGAATCTTTGTGCAAAGTCTGGTTCCTTTCCAAGTGGCACCTCAAGGAGCATCCACAGGTGGCTGGCTGAAACCACAGTCGGACGTGTATGTTCGTCATGCTATCTCCACGCTGGGCATTTCACACAGGACCACGGGGTACTGGCCCCATACTCTGCAGGTACACTGCTCAAGCCGGGGAAGGTTGAGTGATAAACATAAAAAAAAAAATTGGACGTCTATTTTGTCAACTTCCGGAAGCTTACGTTGCCACGTTACTGTACAGTGCAAACTAGTTAGCAGATTTACCTCAATCCCACAGACTGCACAATACAACGTTGTAGGTCATAGTCAATTTGGAACTATACTAACCATGTACATGTTGTTTGTGTTGTCTTTTCTAGTTTCAACTCCTGCAATCGATCCCAGAATGGATTTGGGTCTTGCGGTCACGCATGCTCTCAAACTCTTGCTAAAGGGTCTTTCTCATACAGACCTTTTGAGTACCCACCTCTGAACACATGATAGCAGTATAGACATACAAACAATGTTACACTAGTGTTAATGTGATTGTATTTTAAATAAAAAATCTATATTTATTCAGGGATAATAATACCTACATAATTGTTGGAGTCTGCTGTAGCTTCACTGTTATGTTTATTCCTCTGTGGAGTGGATAGATATGAGGTCATATATTTTTCAGTGGTTTCATTGGCAATAAGAGTATTTTTTTTTGTATATCTGGAATTCGGTTCTGAATACAGGTACTCTGTCCTTTTTTAGGTGGTATTCAGGGTTTTGTTTTTGAACAATATAAGCACAAAGTTTAGATGCAGTTTATTCAATTATTCAAACAAAAAGACCAGATATGCTGATTTGAAATATCATTTAGGAAAAGTTTATTCAGACATTGTGTTATCTTTACAAAAGCATGTGACATGTTATACAAATAAAGAGGGTGGAAAGGGAACATTTAGAAAGTAAAATTTTAAAAATAATTGCATATTGTTTATGAAAATAAATACTTGACCTGGCGATTGGTCATTTGTGTTGCACATTGGCTGTGTGACTTTGTTTTGTATATTTTTAGCCTTCTCTTGCTTAGCATTATATTTTTACATATTGATGTACATGAACTAGAATGGTAGGTATCACAAGTCATTAAACGTGTCCATGCCTACGAGGTGGGATATGTTGTGTCTGTTGTGATTTAAATGGTCCCTCCTCCATGAAAGGGAAGGTTTTCTTCATAAGATTCAAATGTGTACCCTGACATCAGCCTCCTGAGAGATTTCGAGCTCAAACTTTTTGTTGTCTTATCCCGTTGGTAAGTTGAGCAGACATTTAATTGTGACAATTTAACTTAATTGTGTCAATTTAACTTAATTGTGTCATTTCACTGAAGTGAAATGTAATGGACCTGGGCTAATGTTTGTGTGGTAGAGGGATATTTAACTTTTATTTATGGATGACGGGATTGCTGAACATGACAAAAGTGATAATATGCAGTAGAATATTCAAGTAATATTAAAGAAATAGTCTATTGGTTAAACTACTAGTTTAACTATACATAATCTATGACTACAGCCTTAATGAAAAAATAGAATGCTTTCTGCAGTAAGTGATTGTCTTTCCTCATAAGTAGTGCCTCTGTTTATGTCCTTACATTCAATTATGGCATAGCAATGAATCTACAACCAGAATGTATTTAAATGAATGATGTGCCTTCTTGGGCCTGCTGTATAGAACAATCAGTGTTTAAGAGTTGTACAAGGTCACGTCCTTGTTTCACACCAGATTGGAAAAGTTATTGGAATGATTCCTGATCTCTGCCCATGGGGCTTCACTTATCAATGTACTCAGTGGTCTAAATTAACAGATAAAGATAACACAGTCCTTGGGGCTATACAAGTGCTCGTATGTCATCTGAAACAAGGCTGTTATTGAGACCTATTTATTCTCCAAAAATAAATGTAATATCTTTTATAATATTTGTCATAACTGATCCAGTCTGTGATGAATTGTGTTCTGTTCCCAAGCAAACGCTGTCTGGTGAACAACATGGGTGACTGGGACTTGCTTGGCCGGTTGCTAGACAAGGTGCAGTCCCATTCAACAGTCATAGGGAAGATATGGCTCACCGTCCTGTTTGTGTTCAGGATCCTGGTCCTTGGGGCCGGCGCAGAGAAGGTGTGGGGGGATGAGCAGTCAGACTTCATCTGTAACACAGACCAGCCAGGATGTGAGAACGTGTGCTATGACCACGCCTTCCCCATCTCACACGTCCGCTTCTGGGTGCTTCAGATCATCTCCGTCTCCACCCCAACCTTGGTGTACCTGGGACATGTCCTCCATGTCATTCACACGGAAAAGAAGGTCAGGACGAAGATGATGAAGAGCCAAGTACTGGATGAGCTGGCCAACAACTTCCTTAAGAAAGCCTACAAAGTCCCAAAGTACAGCAATGCCAATGGAAAGATTAGCCTGCGTGGACGTCTACTGCATAGTTATGTATCCCACCTACTGGCAAAGATCTTACTTGAGGTTGGGTTCATCGGGGGTCAGTACTACCTGTATGGCTTCACCCTGCAGGCCTGCTATGTCTGCACTCAAATCCCATGCCCTCACAAGGTGGACTGCTACCTCTCCAGACCTACAGAAAAGACTGTATTCATCTGGTTCATGCTAGTGGTGGCCTGTGTGTCTCTGCTCCTCAACCTCATTGAGCTCTTCTACCTGTTGGTGAAATCAGTCCAACAGTGTCTGGACCGACGGCAGGACTACACGGTGACCCCCGTCACCCCTGTCCTGGAGAGGAAGGCCTTCGAGAACAGGGACCAGATCATGCAGAACTGGGTCAATCTGGAGTTGGAGCTGCAGGGAAGGAAGTTGGGCAGTGGAGTGACCAAAAGTGTGGCTTCTGAAGACAACACTGCAAACATGGGGGAGGTTCATATCTAAGGTGTCAGCTTCTGTACACAATTGTTTTTCTCATAACATGTACCAGGCTAGAGCTCTAAGTATGAACGTTTGTCATTCGTGTGTATAATTTAAGACATGACTTTTTCAGTCCTTAAGCTTGTGCAACATATAATGTAATACGATTTAAATAAAAGTAATCAAAAGTAGCTTTTTGGCAGTACTTAAAGTTCTTAATTTGGTAAATGTGTTCTTATGATACTGTCGGGGTGTTTGTACATATAGGTGTAACTGGCTAGAAATACCATATGATTGAGACAACTATTGTTTTGGAGCCCTGAAATGATGTTATATGGGTGTCTGTATAAAACTGTATGTTGTCATTTATAGATATGTAAAAATAGAAAATAAAAAACCCTAACATAGAATCTGTGAATAATCTCTATATCCTCATAGCATTTGACATCCAAATGTCCAAGTGTCCAAATGTATGCATTGAATTGCAATTTGTATTGTTTATCTAATTGACCACCATCCATATAGAAAACAACTCTGTAATCTCTCTTGTTCAATACAATAAAAAACAATGCAGATGTTCCTGTGTTATTGTCCATGCTTGCTTTTTGTCAGGAGTATGTTAGGTGGGACCTCTCAGTCAGTCTTCTAAAGGTTAACTTTGAAAATCTAATTTGCTGATTATGGCAACCTGACAGTGAACCTGCAGATGGTTTACGCAATCTTCACCACAGGCCCCAAAAACTCAAGGTTCAACTCATGTTAACGATCAGTTGGACAAAGTCTCCATAGAGTTAGGACCAGGTAAGCATACTATTCTTAATTAATTCTCTTGTAAAAGTTAAATTTAGTTTGTGTATGTATTGTTAATATAGTTTACATTTAATTGTGAATACAATATTTACTATAATATCTTTTATTGTATATAACACAACTTTCAACTGCTTTATTATATGTTTATTATTGGATAATTGTTTGAAGCTAACACCGGTGATTAAAGAAACTTGTAACTGTATATTTTTTTGTTAAAGGAAAATGCAAGAGATTGAAGGGATATAGAATTTAAGTCCTTGGCTTACGGCCAATCTGTCTGTTTTCCAATAGTAAGATTAATGATTAAGGATTAAAACATCACGACAAGCTAACAAGCTGACACAGATAAGATCGAACACTTCCTTTCTATCTGCCTATTCTTTTCTCAGATTCATAGAAGCCAGGTTTCGTGTGAAAAGCCGTTGAACTTCAGCCAACATGGGAGACTGGGGTTTTCTTTCCACGTTATTGGACAAGGTGCAGACGCACTCGACAGTCCTCGGGAAGATATGGATGAGTGTCTTGTTCCTATTCCGAATCATGGTTTTGGGCGCTGGAGCAGAGAGCGTGTGGGGCGATGAACAGTCCGGTTTCGTTTGCAATACGCTACAACCTGGCTGTGAGAACGTGTGCTACGACTGGACCTTCCCCATCTCGCACATCCGCTTCTGGGTCATGCAGATCATCTTTGTCTCCACGCCAACCCTTCTATACCTGGGGCACGCCATGCACATCATCCACAAGGAGAACAAACTGAGAGCCATACTGCAGAGCCAAGTTGACAGCGGGGCTCTGAAGAAGCCCAAATACACGAATGATGCCGGGAAGATCAAAATCAAGGGGAACTTGCTCGGCAGTTACATGACGCAGTTGTTCTTCAAGATCGTCCTCGAGCTGGCTTTCATCGTGGGCCAGTACTACCTGTATGGATTTGTCATGGTCCCCATGTTCCCTTGTTCTCAATCTCCCTGCCCGTTCACTGTAGAATGCTACATGTCCCGCCCCACGGAGAAGACCATCTTCATCATCTTCATGCTGGTGGTAGCCTGCGTTTCTCTTGCTTTGAATGTGATTGAGGTGCTCTATCTGTTTTGTACGAGAGTCCGATGTGGAGGCCCCAAAGGACGCAGTTATCAGAACCCCTCAGCTCCCCCTGGCTGGTCCGGCCATGTGGATACTGAGATGGATGCCCTGAAACAGAACAAAATGAACCTAGAGTTTGAGAGTGGTCAGAGTTTAGGGGGTAGTATGGATGGAGCCAAGGAAGGGAAAAAGCTACTGGGTGACCATTAGAATGCGTACATGTGTTTTTAATGTTAATGTATTTTAATCTTTTGTAATATTGTACACCAGAAGGAATGTTTTCTCATGTTTATTTAGATTAGACACTATAGTGCACTGTAGTTTGTTTTTGGTATTTGCGTTGAATGTGTACTTGTTCAATTGTGGATTACTATAAAATGTATAAATTTGCACTGATATATTTCACAGACTCCATTTTTTTTATGTAATCTGTGACGTTCACAGTTACTTGTTCACAATTGAATTACTTTTAGATTACTTTAATATTAAGAGACATTAGAAGACAAATGGGAATGTAACCAAATGAACACCATTGGCAGGATCAATAAATGTTAGAGTTTACGTAGCTGACCAAAAACAGTGGCTTTGAAAAGGGTTTCTAAACCATTGCTTTCTACTTAATATATGGTTGGGCTAATCTGTCAAATATTCAGCCAATAAACCCTTGATCTTTCTAAATCTGAATTTGTTATCTGAACATTACCTAAAATCTAAGGATGTGTTAGCTTATTCTGTTATGTGGGATTTATTCGATACAATATTATTTTATTTCTACAAAACATAGTTAAAAAATAAATGACAATTTCTCAAAAAGGGAATTGACATTATTGTACATGACAATGAAGATATCCATATCTTTTTGCTCTTACACACCTTTTCCAGTAGTCTGATATAGTAGTCCACAACCACCAACATATTCAAAACGTTACAGAGACCCCAGGCATGTAAATGTACTTTTGCAATCATCGTAAACGTCACCTGTGATAATTAAGGCCACCAGCAATTATTTTTCAAAACACTAATTAGTATTGATTTACATCTGCACTCATAGTTAAATGTCAGCGTTGTCACCACAGCCAATAACAACCATTTCCACTGTTGGGTTAAAATACCAATGTTTCTAAAAACAAAAAAAAATCCACGGTGCAACTTCTCATAATTATTTCGGGTAACTATTCTTTTTCAACTAAACTAATCCAAAAATGAATCATTCATTTAAAAAAATATATAGGTAATTCAAATATTTCACAGATTTTTTGTAATTCTTTAATCCCTTCAGTATATATATATATACTGGAGATATATATATATATATATACTATTATTATTCTACCTTCAGTATAAAATTATAATCATAATTTAAAAATAAAGATTTGGATGTGGCACTTGACATGGCACATCATTATTTACTCTTCATAAACAGGCTTGAATTGGTTGTTTATCTTTACAAAGGGGCTTATAACTATAGTATAACAAAATATAGTAAGTCCAGGAAAATAACAAAATATGTACTTCATAATACATATTTAAAGAAATCAAAAGAACATGTTCATTTCATATTTTATGAAATTACAATAAATTGCCTTTTTCTACCCAGATTAACTCCTTTTCCAATGAGCAACCCTCAGCATATGCCATGGCTTAGCCTTAGATCAAAATGCTATTTCATGGTTATTGCTGATAACCATAAGCGGAAATGCTGAGAAATAATAATGACTTTCTGTGGAAAAGCACTTCATCATTGTGTTGAAAATTTTTAACACTTATTAACTTATATTATCGTACCCAGGTACACCCAAAATATCTCGACCAACCAATGTGACACCTAACATCACAAACACATTGTGCAATCCGACATATCTAAAGTTCAAGGTAGACTGCTGTTGGCGTCTACGTAACATTTTATCATTTCAAACCTGGTGTCTGTCGTGTCCCGCGCTGAAGTCTCTTTAACGGTAAGACATATTATAGTTCTTGATTTTTTTATGTGTTTAATTTTGAACTACTACTGTTCTCCTTTTCTAACACGAATAGGCATAATAATGCAAATTTAAAATTATGATTAACCAACAATGCTTGGAGTATTTCAATAGTATTCTTACAATACAACCGTAAAGGTGAAACATAACATACAAATTTTTCCAACTAGTACTGGAGATAAAATCATCTGTAGAACATAATCTAAATAAAGACTTTGGTGTGTGTAACATTTTACCAAAATGATTGCCAGTGTGTGCCTTACTTGAAGCAAGTAAATCATTGATACAGACGACACACTTGTGGCATGTATACTGATAGAGTGACCCCAAGAGAGCACTGTGGGTTTTTCAGCACTGGGAATGCCAAAACAGTGAACAGTATCATTACAGCTGACAGAATAGGATATCTCCTGTTATACGGAAGATTTTCAAACTCATTTCGGTCTTGTCTAGGAAATGGCCATACTGTCCCATTTGTGTTCCTTCTTTAACATTGACTATTTCCTGTCGGACGCTATTCCTCTTCATGTATTTCCTGCAGAATTCAATCATTTTACTTGCAACCGGGGTATTTTGACACTGATGCTGATGCTTTCTTTCTAATTCTTTGTTTTTACAAGCAGCAAATATGGGAGAGTGGGGGTTCCTGTCATCCCTTCTGGACAAAGTGCAGTCGCACTCTACGGTCATCGGAAAAGTTTGGATGACTGTCCTGTTTGTGTTCAGGATCATGGTTCTAGGAGCTGGGGCGGAGAAGGTGTGGGGCGATGAGCAGTCTAGCATGGTTTGCAATACCAAACAGCCTGGCTGTAAGAACGTGTGCTATGACCACGCCTTCCCCATCTCACACATCCGCTTCTGGGTGCTTCAGATCATCTTTGTCTCCAGTCCAACCTTGGTGTACCTGGGACATGTCATGCATGTCATTCACAAGGAGAACAAGATGAGGCAATGGCTAAACCAGGCAGGCAATGGGGTGGGGAAAATGCCTAAATATTCTGATGACAAGGGTCACGTCAAAATCAAAGGTGACTTGCTGGCCAGTTACATGGTCAATATCTTTTTCAGGATTTTGCTGGAGTTAGCATTCATTGTTGGCCAGTATTATTTGTATGGTTTTGTGCTGGAGCCAAAGATCGAATGCACTAGAGCTCCCTGTCCGTTCACTGTAGAATGCTTCATGTCCCGACCAACAGAGAAGACCATCTTCATCATATTCATGTTAGTGGTGGGATGCGTATCTCTGCTGTTGAATGTGGTGGAGATATTCTATCTGATCTGCTCCAAGTGTTGTTTTCGCTCGAGAAGAGTCAAAACCGCTCCAGCGTTCACAGTACAGAGAGGCCTGAATGGCAGCAGTATGATGGAGAATGAGAAGATGAGTCTTCATGCAACGGGTTCCAGCACGGCCTGAAGTCGTTGAATACCACCCGTCAATTCTAAACACTATCGACACTTCTGTTAACAACTCGAACTGAGGTAAAGTTCCTTTGGGGCGGTCCAGAGATACAGTCGTTTAGGATGGGAACATTTTTGTTAGGCTCATTTTGGTTCTGTACAATACGTTAGAAGCTATAATTGTCAGCAAGAATACTGTTTTTTTTATCTTTTGTAAATCTTCTAATAATGTTGTTGTTACTGTAATCACCCCATGCATCGATAAGAACCCATGGCATTCCCTGGCCAAGCCTTGCACTTTGGGAATTAAGGTGTAACACTTACAGACATGACTTGAGATTTAGTTTTAGGTCCTCTGGTGAATCAGCGTGTTTTAATTTTTCATGGTGTGCACTTGAAATTAAATCCTACAAGCCCGGCTCTACAGTGTTGTTTCGAGTTCCCTGTCTTTCTAGGGAGTTTTTCCTAGCTGTTTTACTTCTGCATCGGCAAATGTTGTTCTTCTGGGTTTTATCCTATTATGGTGCTGATGGGAAAAGGGCTTTAAAAAAATGTAATGTGTCCTAAAAGATATACTATGCAAACTAAGTTTTGGTAGTATTGTCACTTCACTGAGAGATGGTCCTAGGGTATTTTGTGAATATGTATGCATCTTGATTCACCAAAACTCTTTCGCCACAATTTCTCTCCCCATTCTGTTTTCCATTCACGTCATGATTAAGGCTCTGCATTATTTCCAGAACGCCCTCTTAACTCAAGACAGTTGATGTTGAAACATGTCCGCTGGTTTACTTTATGCTGGCCAAGTGTCTGACTTCTCCTGCGACACTAAAGAGCCATTTATGTAAATGTTTCAATCGATATTGGAATTTATTTATAATGTAAATACAATTTGCAAATATGACTGTGGTCTGCACTGTATTTTATGTCATAAGATAAAGGAAGATAAGAAACAGGCAACTATTGAAATGGTTCATTTTCTTTATATGTTAAGCATATTAAAATGTACATCATGGAGCAAAAGGATATTGTGATTTATTCTCGAAAGATCAAACATACTCATAATGTTAATAATAACAAATGTGTTTGAAAATCCAGTATTCCGCCAAGTGTAAGTATTTTATTGTGTACATCGGCAGGAATATACAGAATAAGCCAACTTTAGCTAACTTTTAGTGACACAAGTAAAGGTACTTTATTTAGATTTTGATGATATCTTTAATACAATCTAACCACCTATGTAATTATCAGTGATATTGGTGTAGCCGCATCATGAAAACAATTATCTACACGTGAAGAGAAATTGCATAACAACATAAATGCTATTCAACCTCAGGTTTGATCTTGTAGTGACAGATGTACTCCATTTATTAAAAGGGCACATTTCATATCAAATGCACCTAGCTATATATTTAAACAAACAAAATCAACTGAACATATTCAGTTGTTCCCTTTGTATCCAATCTAACATTTTATCGAATAAAACATCCTTCAGACATATTCAGCCACAAGTCAGCAATTTCGTATCACATGTTAAATCATCCCTGTTTCCTGGGAGTACAGTATGCCACACCCCTTCTCGGCAGAAGGGCATAATGGGAATGAAAACTACTGTACATACAAAACATTGTGTCAGTGTAACACGACTATAAAAAAGAATTAAAAAAAGAAAGATCTTGTTCTAATTATGAGGTTGGCAACTCTCGTCATACAAAAGAAAACATTTAGTGAGGAGGTGATTGAATTGGATATTCAGCAAAATGTTTCTCTATTAGACTGGATTTTGCCATTTTGGCCAAACATCTCAATTCCTGGAGGCTTGGTATGCCTCCGCCTCGCTTTTGATCCAATCAGATAGAACATCTCCACCACATTGAGGAGAAGAGACACAAAAGCCATCACCTGCATGAAGATGTGAAATATGTTCTTCTCCGTGGGACGAGATATAAAGCACTCAACACTGGTTAACCTACATGCGAGAGGGTTTACAGCAAGGCATGTAATCTTACTAGGGAATGTTAAACCAAACAGGTAGAACTGACCCACTATAAATCCAACCTCAAATATAATCTTAAAAAAAATATTGCACATATAACTGGCAAGCAAATTCCCCTTCATGTAAACTTTCCCCTTCTCGTCCGTGTATTTGGGCAACTTAACAAGTCCATCTTTTCCTTTTATTTGTTGTCGTCTAAGTTTGTTCTCCTTGTGGATGACGTGCATGACGTGTGCCAGGTAAACCAATGTTGGGATGGAGACAAAGATGATCTGAAGGACCCAGTAACGCATTAGTGAGATGGGGAACGTCACATCATAGCAATAATTCCTACAGCCCGGTGAGTTTGTGTTGCAATCCATACGTGACTGTTCATCTCCCCATACTTTGTCTATCCCTGCAACCAGTACCAGCAGTCTAAACACAAACAGGACAGTCAGCCAAACCTTCCCAACAGCTGTAGAGTGGGATTGTACTTTGTCCAAAAGGGAGGCGAGAATGGACCAGTCCCCCATATTATTCAGGTGAAGCTAAACGGATCAAGAAAAGATAACATAATATGTGAGCTCTGTATGAACCACATTTATAGAGTAGTCAACCAATGTCCTATGTAACATGGAGGGGTGTTGACATATCAATTACATATGTCAAAATAATGACAATGTACTTGAATGGGAGAGTTATATCCATTAAACATCCATTAAAAATATCAATTCATTTTCTTACCTCAGAGGTGAGCACAGTGGTCTCACAGCAGTTCTTCTCTACTGAAGTATTTCTCTCTTGACGAACCTGAATCTCAACTCTTATAGTTTGACCTCATCCTTTGTATTATCATGGGTCAAAAACATCCACCCTCATACGTGCTCTCACCCTACATGCCACTTTCCTGGTTTTAGTCATTTCAAAATCAAGAGGGGCGGAACTTCCCCATAACATTCATCCTCCCAAAGCCACATCCCTTGCAACAATCAGATGTAATATAAAAGGTCATGAGTCAGTGGTGTTTGGTCTCCGTCTGATTCCCTGTATTTCACAGATCTTGCATCATCAGTGAATCTTAACCACACTAATAGATATAAGCAGCTGGTCAGCTGGTCAGCTGGTGAAAGGTTCAGCCAAACTGATGCATGCATGGTCAAGGACCACAACATAACATACACAGCTATTAATCCTCTACCAATGTACATTATTGTTCAAAAGTCTGGGGCCAGAAAAGTCCTTGTTTTTTAAACGAATAACCAGTTTTGGTCCATTAAAACCACATCAAATTGATCAGAAATCCAGGGTATACATTGTTAATGTTGTAAATTACTATTGTAGCTAGAAACGGTGGATTCTTACTGGAATATCTACACATGCATTCAGAGGCCCAATGTCAGCAACCATCTCTCCAATGGAACACTGTATTTGCTAATCCAAGTTTATCTTTTGAAAATGCTAATAGATCATTAGAAAACACGTTTGCGATTATGTTAGCTGTTGTACTGATCATAGAAGCAATAAAACCATCCTTTTTAAACTACTTCAGTATCTTCTGCATCAGCATTTGTGGGTTTGATTACAGGCTCAAAATGGACCGAAAACAAAAAACTTTCTTCTGAAACCTGTCAGCATATTCCTATTCTAAGAAATCCCATGCAAGAAATTGCCAAGAAACTGAGGATCTCGTATAACGATGCGTAGTACTCTCTTCACAGAACAACGCAAACTGTCTCTAACCTGAATTGAAAGAGGAGTGGGAGGCCCCGGTGCACAACTGAGCAAGAGGACAAATACATTAGTCTCTGGTCCTCAACTGGCAGATTCATTAAATAGTACCCGCAAAACACCAGTCAACGTCAACAGTGAAGAGACAATTCCGGGATGCTGTTCTGAGTTCTTCCTCAGTTCAGTGTCTCTGTTCTTTTGTCAATCATAACAAAATCTTTTATTTTTATTGGCCAGTCTGAGATAAGTCATTTTCGTTGCAACTCTGCCTAAAAGGCCAGCATCCCAATATGATGTTAAATATTGGGCAAAATTTGACAAAATTGCTTTTTCTTTCAAAAACAAGTAAATTTCTAAGTGACCTGTGACTTTTGACCAGTAATGTAGTTGACAAAATACTAAACCAGTTCTTCTGCAGTTTTGTGAATATGGGGAAACCCATTTTGGACTATTCATCCTTCAGCAGTGGGTTCACATCCTTTCTCCACGCATTCTACACCAATTACTTTTCCTCAAAACTCCCCTCTGGTCAGTCTTTTCACTGGCGCTGATGAGTTAATGAACAATGGTAACGTTGACTGGCTTGCGGTCTGGTGCAGTCAAATACCCTGGAACTTATAAAAAGCAAATCCATGAAGTTGGCGGTTGACTAACAGGTGAGCTTCCAATCTTCACCCCATTGTATCGAAGGCTTAGCTGTTAGATCCGCTGAAACATGAATTCATTCCTCAGGAACATTGTGCTGAACAGGTTGGTGGACTGTTCCCGCTTTAAGCAGCAGTTGTACAATCAATCTTCATGTTTGCATCATTCTGTTTTTGGTATGGAGCTTGCTGTAGAGATAAACTCCAATGCGGTCAACACCCTGATAGACAGCAGGAGACATCACTGGCGATGAGATCACTCCCACCCTGGCGATTGTTGTAAACATTATCCTGCAGTGGGCAGAGGGCAGGCAGACAGTATAGTACCAAAGGCAATGAATCTGAACACTTTGTTGTAGAGGTTACAATTAACGCTACAGCATTGAACATTGCTGGGAGCACTGTGGGATATCATTGTAAAATAAAAGAAGTTTGAAACCACCAAGACTCATCCTAGAGCTTGCTATCCAGACAAACGAAGTAACCGGGCAAGAGATGCCTCAGTCAGGAAGTAGTCTAAGAACCCAATGGCCACCTTTTCAGTGCTTTAGAGTGTCTCTGCAGTCTATGACATAGAGTCAGTGAAGGTCCTAGGAACTATATCTGCTCATGGTGCATCTTAGCTGCGTAAAATAATACTGAAGAAAATCCCCAGAAATGAATTTCCTCTAACTTATTTTCTAAAGAAAAACGGTCAACATTTGAATGACTCACATTCTTCACATTTACAGATGTGAGAACTAGCACATATTCTTAATGATGTTAATGGAACGGCATTTGAGTGTCACAACATGTTCATTTTTGCAGGAATTATGAAATTGAGTTCCACAATTCAGCACGATAGCTCTGATTGGTTTAGAAGAATAAGTATGATTGTGAGTCAGGCTGACCAATCTCTTCTGGTTTATAAATATGGCTTAACCTTTCCCTTTTTCAAAAAATTGTAATCCCGGCTTCTCAAACCAAATTGTCCAACGCCAGCTTCTTGATGATTTTTTTTTTTTACCTGACCAACATATCCTGTAAGTAAATCTCAAACTGAGAAATATAGATACAGACACAAACATACATCATAGATCTGTATTAGAAATGTTTTAAAAAAACCAAATGGTGCTTTTCAGAACCGTGGAACGATGCACTGCATATGATTTTACTCTTTAAAATAATACTCATGAAGGAAATGTGCTTGAAACATTTCTTTCCACAGAGATAACAGCGGTAATGGGGGACTGGTCATATCTTTCAAAGTTATTGGACAAAGTGCAATCCCACTCGACCACCATCGGGAAGATTTGGATGAGTGTCCTGTTCATCTTCAGGATCCTAGTGCTCGGGGCAGCTGCAGAGAATGTGTGGGGCGACGAAGTGTCTGACTTCTCCTGCGACACTAAAGAGCCGGGATGTCACAACTTGTGCTATGACTGGGCTTTCCCCATCTCACACATCCGCTTCTGGGTCATGCAGATCATCTTTGTCTCCACGCCAACCCTTCTATACCTGGCACATGCCATGCATGTCATACACCAGGAGGGCAAGATGAGGGAGGCGCTGCTAAACCAGGTTGACAATGGCTGGTTAAAGCGGCCCAAATACACCGATGACAGAGGAAAAATCAAAATCAAGGGAATTCTGTTGCGTAGCTACATGACCCAGCTGCTCTTTAAGACAGTGTTAGAGCTTGCTTTCATTGTGGGACAGTACAAGTTATATGGGTTTGTCATGGACCTGTTTTTATATTGTGAAGTAAATACCTGTCCTAAGGTTCGATGCTTCATGTCCCGTCCCACAGAGAAGACTATCTTCATCATTTTCATGCTGGTGGTAGCCTGCGTGTCTCTGCTTTTGAACGTTGTTGAAATGTTTTATTTGCTTTGCACCAGAGTAATATGCAGAAAAAAGACACCAAAACAGCTTCTTATCTACTCAGCCAAGAACCCGGTCGCGCTCATCGGTTCATCATCTCCAAGACAAACTAATCCAGGCACTCATGACTCAATACTCATCCAGAGAGTTCAAAGGGAAGTTGAACCAATGCATGAAAAGAAATGTACTTCTTAGGCTTTTAATAGATTTCACATACTGATACTTGAATTTACATAAGCAAGTTATATTACTTGACTATAACTCCAGTAATTAAAATTGTATAAAAACGTTTGCAGTTTATTAACCCTGTGCTTGACATTTTGTCTTCTGGCTATGATAAATTTAGTTAAACAATGTTATAGAGATACGTTTCTGATTAGTAATTTTTTACAATACTACAAATTCCTATCATATTGTTTTGAAATGTTTAAAAAGTATAAAAAATGTTAAGAGTTTAGTGGCCCTGGAGCAGGTGTAACTTCCCTACAAAGGGTTGTCGTTCAACTCCAACTAGACTAAAACTTTTAAATTGTGTAATTTAATACAATATAGCAGTCATGCTAATTATGAGCTATTTAAAACATTTAAAATACATACGGTTCGTATATAATGTTGATTCTTTTTCTTAAGATAGCACGCTATTCTAATAGCTGTTTGTGAAACAGCACACTGACGACAGGAAAACAGTTATGATAGCTCTAACAAACCGATAATGTCAGAAACGTTACGGTTATGCAAATCAGTTATTTACAACTGTTACAATTCTGTAAAACCCGTCAAACGTATGTCCTTTGGAGGATTCATTTGATAAACGTTTCTGAAAAATATTTTGGCGAGCTGCTCCATAACCACTTGTTTTGCGCGATATCTCTGTAATACCGTTAGCTACAGTAAATGTGAGCGACTTCTGGTAACAATTAATGAACACCCCTAACGTACAGCTTCTGGATGATTCTTTTTGCTACATATTGATCACTATTCCAATTATTGTTTGCCAACCATCTAAAGTCGAGTTGAAAGAAGTGCTCGAGTAGGGCACCCCGCGGGGCCGTCTTACTTTATCATGTGTAATTATTGAAAATATAATTTTTATACAGAACAAAAATCGAATTCTTGATATCAAAAATGCATTACTTATGTCAAATGAATTGCTATAGGTACAAGTAAAACCAGAGAAACTCTGCTATTGCTTCACTAACATATGTTACTGTTCGTCTCTCGTCTCTAGTGTCGTCTGCGGTGCTATGACCGTACGCTCTTGTGTCTGCCCTGTTGTAGTTTAGCAGTGGTCTAGAAGAAAATATGAAAATACCTCAAATCTGCACATTCCCATCGCATACACAAGATGGCGGCATAAACTTGGAGATTGAGATCACATCTGATCAGCAGCTGTTAAAAAGTCTGATCTGCATTGGAGTCCTTTCTATACAATACAAGGCAACATTTTAAGACAATATTTTTGTGCAAAAATTATTATTTTACACTTTAGTCTGTCATTAAAAATAACACGAAGGGGAAAAAAAGATTGCCAAGATCTACACAACATGGATATTATCTAAATTAAAATAACACAACTCAAGTTTGCTACTTGTTACCAGATATGCGCAAAGGACCCCAAAACTACAAAACGCTATAATGAAATCAATATGACAAATTAGCTATTAATAACTTTACATTTAGTAGGATACTATTATTTTAAAATTGGGAAGGTAGGCTACAGAAAAAGATCGAAAGGAGGTCTAAGTATTGACGTAGGGGTCAGGTGACAGCAAACTTTACTCTCGATCGCAAGTTTTTCACCCCCCAACCCTTATGTAGCCTGATATAAGCAAGGAAAGTTTGGAAAGTCATGCTCAGTTTCTCCGTGGTCCCAAACTTGGATTTCAAGAAAGCAGAGGCAGTTTTCAAGAAGTGACGGAGAAAGTCCCCAAGGGCTCTCTTCTAACTTCTCAGAAATCTTCCAGGTAAGCTTTTCAAAAGTTAACTGTCATTATTGATCTGAAGAAGTAGAATTTAATAACTTATGCTGAAAAACGTAGTTGAGCTCAATATACAGGCGAACTGTGCGGATTCAAAAGCGTTGCATTTCGAAAGACCTTTTTATTAAAGTTTTTTCCAGAGTTTAGTAAAGAGTAGTGTAAAGGGGCTTGAACAAGAGATTGAGATCTTGATTCATCTGTTTCTTTTGCTGTTTTCTTTTTTCTCAGCAGTTATTGCTTACCCTGAGGCAGTTTCCTCTAAACGCAGCATGATGTGAATGAATGAAAATTTAGAGGACTGTAACGGAACCACAAATAAAAGTTAAACTCAATATTTCTTTTAACCATGCTTTTTTACATTCTTGATTGATTTGTTTTTATTTTCTTAAAACGCTGATAGTATCTTTTTTTAGCCTTTACTGTAAATATGTCTACTGTAAGCAAGTTCTCTTGAAATTATGTAGGCCAGATATTCCTTGTAATTTGTGTTGTTCATTCAACTTCTTATTTCATTGCTGCAAATATGGCATTAGAAGATCAAAGTTCTGAAAAGAAAAGCTACAGTGAGTTTTTTCTTCTTTTAGTCTGCAAAAAAATGCATAAGCTTACAATTTTTAGAATTACACATTATTTTACGAGATCCTATTTGATGTTATTCTATATATTTTTTTTATATTTTTACATGGCCCCATCATTGTTGAGAGAGAAGATTATTTCCCACTTTACTTCAGTCCTGTAACGCAAGTAGAGGCGATTTAACGTTTGGTGGAAATGTCCTGGATTTTATTCTTATTTTCAACGAATGTGCACTTTGACTAACAGAAAGTTAATACTGTATTTGTGTGTCAGTTAAATGTGCATGTTAAATATTGTTTGGGATGTGACATTTCTTACTCCAGTCCACTGCCTACAATATATTTAGTACATTATTGGCTAATTGAAGACATATGCTGTCGGTACACCCTCCTTACAGATGGTAACTTCTTCTGTGAACTCTGTTCATTGTGCAGTCACTCCAAGGACTTTGTGTACTGGCTTCAGTCAGAATCTTTATTCAGAAGGTATTCAAGTGAACTATAATGCCATGTATGTGTAGTTCATGTGCACTCTTCCGTCCTAAATATGCTTTTTGGTTACCAGTAGGAGAGCTATTGTTCCTATCAGGTGAGCTGTGATACCAGGTTTGATCGCTTGCACTGAGAGCAGAAATCCATACAACCTTAGTGCAGGAAATTCACATCTTGGGCTGAATACTGTAATTAGTTTGTACATGGATTTGTACATTGATTTAATTCCATGTCCAGCTTTTGGGAATTATATTTATGGAGGATGATAGTGAGGATACAGATAAATACCTAGAATACGTTTGGATGCAGACACATCGTGGCTAGGAAGATAGGATTGTGTAACTTTTTTTAATCAGACAAGAGATTAAAATATTTTGTGAAGGGTATTCATAATGTAAAATTGCATAAAAATCATTAGATTACGCAGATTATGCTGACAAACACAATATTGAGTGCATTTTACGTCCTTTATTTCTACATTCTTTAAAGTTTATTAGAGTTGTTAACAAACAATGGTTTAATGAGGAACACATTTTTATAGCCTGTGATGAAGGGGAAACAAATGCTTTTGTTTGTGTTTCACAGACCTGGGCTCTGTCATCTACCATTACACTTTTCACTTTGTATGTTAGGAAGTACCATTCATATTCTGATTCTCATCTAATACTTTTAATATGGTTACAGTAGACATCAAAATCACATGATGGATGTCATATAAAAATCAACAAGCATTCATTAAGGAAGGGGAAGCAGCAGGAATTGGAATAGCAGAATTAGGCTATACAAGTACAAATCACTTTATTTTGGCTAAATGTTTACATTGTTAGCGAGTCAAGATTGCTGTTTGTTTGAAGTCAATTAGTTTTTTCATGGCAGCTTCGTGGAGGTCAATTGTAACGCAGTATTTTATAGCCAAGCCAGCATATAAGGAAATATTATCAAATATTAACTTTAATGTAGAGTTTTGACAGTGTAGGAGCCACAACTGCAAACATCCACAATTGTTTCACCTTCAAATCTACCAAATCAACCAATAGACTTGCCAAAGTTGTTGCACGCAATACTGATATGTTTTTTTTTTACTCCCATCAGGTAACCGAACACACTAAATCCTATGCTAAAAGAAAAGCAGCTATAGTTGAACTTGTTCAAATTTTCTATATTTTAGAAGCAAGTTTGTCTGTTGGAACAGCAAGTTGCTGGTGAAACATTGTAGAGTTAATGCCTCATTAAGACTGGGAACTTTGAAATCTCCCACCGTGTTTTCAGAACAACTTTGGGAATAAAATACCTCCAATTAAGAGAAATAATTTTGAACGACCATTCAAACAAATATTACAACTTGGATAAGGAGGGAACATCCTGTAGCTCAGAAATTCCGACCTGAACTAATTCTTGTTCTCCAAGCACGATAACTGTCCTACCACAAACTATTAAATCCGAGTTCAGATAAAAAAATAAAAACGTTCAAATGTAAAATCTAATTTATGTTGTTAGAGTACAGACACTTTTGAACTGACCTCTGAATTTAATGATCAGCTACGATCATCTTCACTCCACTGCTGATGTCCGTTTTGTTTAATGCACTGTTGCATTAAATTAACCTTCGCTCTTACAAAATTACTTGACTTTATCGTTTAAATGTCTGTATACAATTTATATACAATATATACAAATAGGTATTTGAAAGACTATCCGGCTCTTTTTTTATTTACAATCTATGCTAAACACATGGATGTGAATGATACAGACAAACAAATTTCCGCATTTTTGTTAAATGTAAAAATGCATTTTTAAGGAAGCGCAAGACAAGATTCTGTCTAATGGTGCCTAACAATTTGAAAAGGAAATCCCAATAGAATATCAGGAGTTATGGGAGAAAAAATATGTATTTTTATATAGGTATTGATCATATGAATGATGAGACAGATTTATGCTGTGTTCCTAATATCAAAGTGTCAAGCGTAGTTCAAAAGGTCTCGAAAATGTTCTGTTGTAATTGCCTCTGTTCGCCACTAGTGGAATTTCATCTTTTGGTTAATTCGATATTTGTCTCAATCAGCCTTCTTCCAAAATGTTATTTGTTGTGTGCATCACTAATGCCAATAAAACAAACATTGAGATGTTTAATTCGATTTGCAAATATAAGAAATATAGATTCACCAAACATCCGATGTAGTGACATTTACTTTGTAGACAGGAATCTTTTTTACACAACGTCATCATTGTTTTCTGTCTAATTGCAGCTAAGACTCCATCATGGGGGACTGGAGTGCTTTGGGGAGGCTCCTTGACAAGGTGCAGTCTTACTCCACAGCTGGAGGAAAGGTGTGGCTCTCGGTGCTCTTCATCTTTCGGATCCTAGTTCTGGGGACGGCTGTGGAGTCTGCCTGGGGGGACGAGCAGTCCGCCTTCAAGTGCAACACCCTGCAGCCTGGTTGTGAGAACGTGTGTTATGACAAATCCTTTCCCATCTCACATGTGCGGTTCTGGGTACTGCAGATCATATTTGTCTCGACGCCGACTCTTCTTTACCTTGCCCATGTATTCTATCTGTTGCGAATTGAGCAGAAGATTAATCGCAAAGAGGAAGGGCTTAAACACATCCAGAATGATGGGGGCGATGTGGACATACCTCTCAGGAAGATTGAGATGAAAAAGCTCAAGCACGGACTGGAGGAGCATGGGAAAGTTAAGATGAAGGGGGCCCTCTTAAGAACCTACATTGTCAGCATTTTTTTCAAGTCGCTTTTTGAGGTGGGCTTCTTGCTCATACAGTGGTACATTTACGGCTTCAGCTTGAACGCCGTCTATACCTGCGAGAGGCCCCCCTGCCCCCAGCGTGTTGACTGTTTCCTCTCCAGACCCACGGAGAAAACGGTCTTCATCATCTTCATGCTGGTGGTCTCTCTGGTGTCTCTGCTCCTGAACATCATCGAGCTCTTCTATGTGATCTTCAAGAGGATCAAAGATCGCGTGAAGGGGAAACAGGCGCCCATCCACTACCCAGGTACTGGGACGTTAAGTCCCAACCCCAAAGATATGTCCACGGCTAAGTATGCCTACTATAACGGATGCTCATCTCCCACTGCCCCCCTGTCTCCAATGTCACCCCCGGGCTACAAGCTCGCCACCGGGGAGAGAACCAACTCCGTTCGAAACTACAACAAGCAGGCCAATGAGCAGAACTGGACCAACTACAGCACGGAGCAGAACCGCCTGGGCCAGAATGGCAGTACCATCTCCAACTCCCACGCGCAGGCCTTTGACTTCCCCGACGACACCCAGGAGAGTAAGAAACTGACCCCAGGGCATGAGCTGCAGCCACTGGCCCTGATGGACCACAGGCCCAGCAGTCGGGCCAGCAGTCGCATGAGCAGTCGGCCGCGGCCAGATGATCTAGATGTCTAGCTCCTTACCAGCTCCCCTGTCGGGGAGGGGGCCTTAGTGCCAGAGAACAAATAGCACAAGGAGGCATTCTACAAAGTGCTGAGTGGGGCAAGGTGAGGCGTGAACCATTCATTGTCCTCACTAGAGACTCTGGTCAATAATGAGACATTAAAATACTTACACTGTTGGAGGTACTATACATGTTATGATTTCTTTGAAACTAGTGGCGTTAACAAGCTTTAACAGCAACACAGTTAGTGGGCGAAGAACATAACAACAGTTATGATAACTTTGCCCATCAGTCCCCTTTCCTTCTGGAAGAATATGCCTTGGTAATGTGTTTGGTTTAGTCATCTTATTTTTGCGTATAGGTTCCATTATACGGCCACACACAATGACATTCCATTTAAAAAGATTGCACTTAAATATAGTAGAGTCTTTTAACATGTCTTAGTAGTTTAAAAAATACTTAAGCCTATAGGTTTTCATCACACTCATCTACTGTATGACTTCCAAGTCAGTCTTGTAAAACAAGGCTCTTAGAACGATGAATTTGATGAAGAAGGATGCTCAATTTGATGAATTAATATTTATTTATTAGTAAAAGTATGCAGGACATCCACCACTAGAGAAAGATTGACTACTACCCAAGGTCATGTCCATATAAATGATATAATAGGTAACCACACCCAACTGCATATTTATTGATAATAACCAACATTTCAGCAATACAATTTTTTCAAAGAAACAAGTTTTTATTTTCGTGGACTGTCATTTCCTGATAAACTTTGAATTTATGTGCTGTAAGTTGTTTTTTATTTGTTGTTTGTTGTTTTGGGTTTTGTGGGAAAGTGGAGGGTTTTATATGTGTCTTGAAGCATCATTGAAAGAAAGTCTTTATTTCTTCTCATTTTATATTTTTTTTCTTTTACTTTCGGATGGTAGAGGAGGGCAGTAGAATGATAATTTGTGTTTTACCTTTGGAGTGATTTTTTTAACTCAATGTAATCATTGCTGCTTGAAAGATAGATTTATAGTACTGTAAATCAAGCTGTGTCACAAATGTGAGTTTTTAGAAGACTGCTTATAGAGCTGGACTAATATTTAGTCAAATATATTATGCCAATGTAGCTACACAACTACCAAATACTTTGTAGATGACATTTCAATTGGACATTTTTCTTTATCTTTGTTTCCTCCTTCAATTATGCATTATAGTATTTTGGTACTCAAACAGAGAATTTCATGGGGATTTTCAGCTACAATGGTGTTTGCACTGATATATTGACTAGGGTATAATATGATGCAAAAAGTGGCAAGTGTTTTCTGATATGCATGTTACTAATTTATTTTACAACACACTAAACAAAAATCACTACAGCACATTCTATCAAACAGTGCTTGTGTTTGACTGCTGGTTTTAATGACCTTGAAAGGCTAAAGGAAAGTCTCCATTCAGAGTACAAGTGTACATTTGTTTGATAATGTGGTCAGATAATGCCATTCCATGGAAATCCACTGTTGTGCATTGTGTAAGTGCATGATAGCAACAAAGACAATTAATCATATCTGTGAAAAGCTATTTTAACCAATAAAGATTTTTCTTTCTTAGGACTGTTCTTTCTTTACAATCTGCCTCCAAATGCACCTAATGTGGGCTTTTGTCTTCTTGATTCAGTACATATGAGAGTGTCGTCTCATTGGGCCTCCAGAATGTAAGTGTTTTGAAAGAAGGCTTTGAACAGGACAATATTATGGCCATAAGGAACATTGGTCATGTATTGAGACTTCATAGACGGTCATTGTTTATAGATATCAAAACCTAAACAACGAATCACAATTGAATGATGTCAGTTTGGAGATATTGGGATAATTATAAGGTCTATACAGTATGTAGGCCTACTGAAGTGTCTTTGACTGAAAAAGTCATGATATGAAAAGACCCGGTACCTTTTCTGTTATTCAAGTTTCCTTTTTAACCTTTCCACAAAGCTAAATAAAACCAGATGTTTGGACCCAGCCTGTAGACCACATGTGACTGAAGCCGAACAAGAAAAGGCCTTGGATCCAAGCTAATTAATATAGATTTTAATTTAACCATTTGTTCCTGTCAGGAGGTTTATGTAAGTAAAATTGCCAACATTAACAACTACAATAACAAAATGAGGACATAATGCATTTACACAACAATGGATACCAAAATAAAGTGGGAGGGAAATGTAAATCACATGTTCTTAGGTGTGAGTAAAGAAGAGACGGGACCCCTGATGCTGTGAAAATCTGCAAAAATCAGAAGTTTCACATTTCTAGTCAATTAAATCATTCAGAATGTAATAGAAAACAAAATACTACAACCTCCACATAGTGCAGATGCTAACCACTTGAATATTTGATAAGTGTCCAATGAAGTCCTGTGACTGTAATTGCACTTGCTGCAGTGGTCAGGTTAAGGAGACAGCGTTTAACTGTTTATGCATGTTACATTGCTTATTTTCAGACAACAAGGAGTCAAGTGAGGATCTTTACAGCACTTTAATATGTGTTTTCACCACAGACTCCTGGAAACCTTAAGGTCTGAGTTACATTTCCGCCTGTACAACCTCCCAGACCACAAGGGCGGTTCTATCAAAACATAGTGACTAAAAATGGCAAATCATCATGACGTCACCCAGAGCTAATAAAAACAGGTGGTGTCTGGAGTAGACCTCAAGCTACATTACACGTCACACCCTATACCTTTAAAACGTGTGTTCTGTTTTATAATGTTATTGGGGGGACGAAATTCATTTGACAGATTTACTTTTCTTTGACCCTCTAAAGAACATTCACAGTCAGTGTACCACCAAATAAATTCTACCCCCTTGTTGGCATTCTATCAGTACGTTTAGGTTTTTATGTGTGGTTTGAATGTCTTGCTAGGAGATCTATTTGCGGCCGTGTTTTAGAACCCAAGCCGAAAACAATTGGCTTCTTTCTTGAGGTGCCCACAATGACCAACAAAAGCACATTTTCATCCTTAAGCCTCCAATGTTTGCCTGAAAATTATAATTATGTCTAAGGTCGTGTTCTTTACTTTGCTTTCTTAAAATGTTGTAAAATTTTTACTTTGAATGTCGCTGTATCCAAATTCCAGTTAGGACCAATTTCTCATGGCAGCAACCCCAAACGTCCCGGCAGAGGAGATCGAGAGACATCCTTAGAAGCTCCACCAGGCTGCACTCCCTCTTGTGTCGATGTGTTACCAGGAAGAAGCCTCCATGATGCTGGTGTCCTGGTTCAAGTGCTTGGACAATGAGTTGGACAAGGATCTGCGCTGGCAAATGTTCCTCTTTCCCTCAAGTCCCCCAAGCATCTGGCATCCTGTGAGCGCGGTCCAAACTTTTGAGGCAATGGGAAAACAATATTGCAGGGCAT
Source organism: Novumbra hubbsi (assembly GCA_016801125.1). NCBI lineage: Eukaryota > Metazoa > Chordata > Actinopteri > Esociformes > Umbridae > Novumbra > Novumbra hubbsi. The sequence continues at coordinate 559 of JACXGK010003533.1, read as the reverse complement.
TGAGGGGATAGGAAGCTCCCTGGGGTCAGAGTTATTCCCAAATATGCAGGTATGGTACTTATTCTTAGATTATTATGTGTGAAGGCATGTCAAGGCATTTGCACAATAATGAACAATTTACTCAAAACCCTGTCAGTCATTGGTAAGCCAATCTGGCATTTGCCCAGTGTCCATTAATATACTGTCCTGGTACGTGGGGAGGTTTATGATACCACTGACCGTTAAGTGTTCCAGGACAAGTGGTACCCGGAAACCTCCACAACATTATTAATTGACTGCATTTTACCGTTGTTATGGTCATCTTCAGCAGTTGCACCGTTCGTGATCATTTTATCGTCAATGTATTTCCACAACGTTTTTCCAAATTTCACCGTATTCAATTTGGACTTACAACCTGGCCTCTTTGCAACGACTTTTGACAAACCTAGGATAGAAGATCATGACATCCGTCCCACAAAACTCTGCTTCTTGTCATGCACGCTCGATTCACCAGAATCGAACAGAACCAAAACGTTGAAGGAAACCACCGTTCGACTGCCAACCTCAGTCAACTTGCTGG
>JACXGK010003532.1:32635-44717 GCA_016801125.1 Novumbra hubbsi | reverse complement strand
GTTACTATTAGTGTAGTGATGGATCTAAAAGGGTTACTATTAGTGTAGTGATGGATCTAAAAGGGTTACTATTAGTGTAGTGATGGATCTAAAAGGGTTATTATTAGTTACTATTAGTGTAGTGATGGATCTAAAAGGGTTACTATTAGTGTAGTGATGGATCTAAAAGGGTTACTATTAGTGTAGTGATGGATCTAAAAGGGGTATTATTAGTTACTATTAGTGTAGTGATGGATCTAAAAGGGTTACTATTAGTGTAGTGATGGATCTAAAAGGGTTACTATTAGTGTAGTGATGGATCTAAAAGGGTTACTTTTAGTGTAGTGATGGATCTAAAAGGGTTACTATTAGGGACTCTCCTCTTTCTCCTGACTAATTTTGTCTCTTTCTCTTCCTGACTCCTCTTGATTCCTCTTATCTCCTATTCCTCCTGGCTCCTCTTCCTCCTGACTCCTCTTGTTTCCTCTCCGCCTGACCCCTCTTTCTCCTGACTCCTCCTCCTGACTCCTATTCCTCCTCCTATGACTCCTCTTGTTTCCTCCCCTGACTCCTCTTGTTTCCTCTTCCTCCTGACTCCTCCTCCTGACTCCTCTTGTTTTCTCTGCCTCCTGACCCCTCCTCCTGACTCCTCTTGTTTCCACTCCTCCTGACTCCTCTTGTTTCCTCTTCCTCCTGACTCCTCTTCCTCCCTAGCTGTTCAACAGTCGTGCTCAGAGCCTGCTTCTCATGACTACAGTTGCCATGCCCGTGTTCAGCAAGAAGAAAGAAACTGTAAGTGAGTGTGCTAGTGTGTGTGTATGTGGTTGAGTACTAATCTGTGTGTGTGTGTGTGGTTGAGTCCTAATCTGTGTGTGTGTCCCTGGTCAGTTGTCCCATGGGATCCTTCTGGGTGTGGTGGGAACAGACGTCCCTCTGAAAGAACTGATGCGATTGGCTCCTCGATATAAGGTGACGGACCCTTGAGCTCTTTAAACGTCACAAAATGTCCCCCACGTTTGACGTTCTCCAATATCATGTATTACACTGTTTATTTTCAACTGTTTGGGGTCTGACAGCCTTGTGGATGTTCCAGAAACCAAAACCAGGTAGCTGGTTTGAATCCCTAACCCGACTACGTGAAAAATCTGATGTTGCAGGGCACCTAAGTGTTAAGCGCTCTTGTAAATCGTCCTCGGCAATGATTGAAATGTTGTGAGGTTTTACAGACCCCAAGCAATCTTTTGATTTATTTAATGTACTTTTAAATGATAAATTCGCCCAATAAATTACTTTGTGTTTATTTTCTTGCTCGGTGGTTGTACAGCTGGGGGTCCACGGCTACGCCTTTCTCAACACCAACAATGGCTACATCCTCTCCCACCCTGACCTCCGACCTCTGTACAAGGAGGGGAAGAAGCTGAAGCCGAAACCCAACTACAACAGCGTTGACCTGTCAGAGGTGGAGTGGGAGGATGAGGATGAGAAGGTGGGGGTTAATTGAATGAGATTTACACCACCTCTCTTTAATTGAATGAGATTTACACCACCTCTTTCCTTCAAAATACAATGAAACCGTTGCTGGATTCCACGTGTGTGTGTGTGTGTGTGTGTATGTGTGTTTTTATTTGGGGTGTGTGTTTTCTTTCACACCTAGTTGAGAACTGCCATGGTGAAAGGAGAGACTGGAAGTCTGTCATTAGATGTGAGAGCCACAGTTGAGAAAGGGGTGAGTTACATTAAATAGTTGGATGAGTAGAATGGTTGGGTAAAATGGCTACCTCATCAAAAGAAATTACAAAACATAAACAAAATACATAAGATAACATATCTCTATACATTTATATATATCTGTCAATATATCATTTTTACATGGCGGTATAATACACTGAACAGCGGAGAGTTATGTTCCTGAAGAATGACTACTTCTACACAACCATCAACGAGACCCCGTTCAGGTCGGTGGATTTAAAATGGACGATATATTAAGCTGTTTCTTCCAAATCCACAGAATGTTAGACAAACAAAGATAACTAAAAAACTAAAAGAGCAAATGGGGAAAGATGAGTTGGTGTTTTTTCCGTACAGTCTGGGGATTGTGCTGACCCGAGGCCATGGAGAATACATCTTCATAGGGAACGTATCCATCAAAGAGGGTATGTCTTCTCTCTGACCGAGACACTTCGCTCTCCAGATGAAGTATGTTACTGCTCCCTCATTCCCCCCAAAAAATGTAGACCGAGACTGGCGGTGACATAACAACGGAGGGTGTTTTACAGTGTATCAGAACCACTGACTTCTAATCCGAGCACTGCTGGGCCAAAATGGTACTGCACGTGTAGCTACTGCACGTGTAGCTACTGCACGTGTAGCTACTGCACGTGTAGCTACTGCACGTGTACCTACTGCACGTGTACCTACTGCACGTGTACCTACTGCACGTGTATCTACTGCACGTGTATCTACTGCACGTGTACCTACTGCATGTGTACCTATTGCATGTGTGTACGAAGGCGTGATGTCTGGAGCCATGTGTTCGGGTGGCCAGGCCACGATACTCCGCTGGGATGTTTTACAGGATGTTTTCTCATCCACAGGCCTCAATGACCTGATGCAACCTGATGTGACTATTGCTAATGAGTGGTGAGAGTTACTGATTTAGAGTGTGTGTGTGTTTGTTACTGCTCATAGTTATTTGTGATTTGATATGTCAGTAACCTTTTTGCAAATGTAAGGTTTCTGTAATACTTCTTCATGTGTGCGTGTGTGTTTAGGACATACTGTGAAACTGACATCGACCCTCACCATCGTAAGCTGACCCAGCACCAGGCTGTGTATCGATTCCTCACAGGGAAGGAACCCGATTTGGAGTGTAAGTTCAAACAAGTGCATTGTGTCTTCTATGATCCATGGCTACAACCACAGTGCATTCTGGGGTAATTCTTGTTGCGATATGTCTTGCAAGTTCTACACGATTCACGCAAAGAAGTTGGCGTGAGACTTGTCCTGCCTCATCACGCTTCTCTAGTCCTGTAACAATTCTGTAGAGTGCTTCAGAGTACTCAACGCGCACAGATCTGGATATCACTGGGATATGTGAAGGACGCATAGTTGTCACGATGTACCCATCTGTAAATCCCCCCGTGTGCCTGGGACGGACCTTGTAACCGGCGCTGTGTTTCTCTTCTCCCAGGTGACGAGGAACTGCTGAGACAGACTCTGTTCGACGCGGTGATCACCGCCCCCGTGGAAGCGTACTGGACGGCCGTCATGCTGGGCCCCGCCGGGTAACCGCCACAACGTCACAGCCACGTGTCGCCGGCTGACGTTTCACCCAGGTTTCTCCTCGTGGCGTCTCCTCGTTGCGTCTCCTCATTGTGTCTCTCGCCTCTGTGTGGTCAGGATGGACGAGGGGGTGGAAGCTGCATTCCTGGGAACCCGTTCGGGACTGATGAGGGTCCTCAGATACGTCGGCAGCGAGAAACGTGTGGCCAAGTAAGTTGGAAGGACCTCGGTAACTCCGGTGGTGCTGGAAGGTGGACGGAGGAGACTTTTGTGGGCCTGAGCGAGCAAATAGCACTCTAATGGACCCCGGACAGTTCGGTTTCCATTCTCCCGGTGAAGTTCCATGGGCCTGAAACTGCAGAAACTGCTGAGAAACTCTACTCTCTTCTTTCACTACAGATCCTTTGTTATGGTTTCATCGTGCTATTCTTGCTAGAAATGCTAATTTTATCTGTGTACTCGTTTTCAAAAAGCTTTGGTTCCAAATGATTTGACAATTTAAACTGCCACAAATCTCAACTACCACAACGGTTTCTTAGATGTGTGTGTGAGCCTAATTAGTTTAAGTTTCTTTGGGGTTGTCCCACGGGAACATTTACTTTTTCAGGTTGTGAGTTTTGGTATAATTTGTCATGAATGTTCTGAACCTGGCTAACTTCTCTTAATCCACTCTCACCTCCTTCCTTGTGCTGTGTGACCTGTGACCTGTGACCCCTTCTGTCACGTCTTTGTGTCCAGACGAAAGGTCTTCTCCAAGTCAGTAAAGATACATGAAAATGACCAGATTTTGGTTCATTTTGGTCATTAAACCTTATTTTTGTACATTTTTTTTAAAAACAAACTGGAATGGTTCCTGCATTGGCTCATACACAGGCAAATGCAGCATCAAAGCTTTTAATGGTCATTATTTATTATATATGCAGTGTCTGGCGGTACAGTGATTTTCTAACCATGTGGTTTGGACTGGAAACATTACCCACATTTCAATTATCTAAAGTCGGATGTAAAAGATCCTTAATAATCAGTTGCGGTGTAATATAGCGATAGTGGGGGAACCTTCTCAGGTAGAAAAGTGTATTTGAGGAATCCCGGGGTAAATCCTAAAAAAGGAACCTTTGTGTTTGATATAGTATTGTAATGATATATTATTAAGCCAAAAGGCTATCTGATGTTTCTTGGCACATTAGAATTAGAGGTGTGGCTTTCAGATTGAACTTTTTGTATTCCTGCAAAGGTGTTGTTTTGGTTAAGTATGTCATCTTTGTACTCGTTACATTTGAAAGCGATGACATAAGCAATTGCATGTATGCTAACAGTTGAGAATAACAAGCGACACCCCCTACAATTAATACATTACTTAATTCATACACTACTCAATTCATACATCCTCTAGTCTGTGTTTCATTCCATTCTGTCCTTCTCACAGGAAGTTCCTATCTCCGTTGGACAAGGAGAACATCTTTACATTGGACCACTTTCCTGTGTGGTATCGTCGCGCAGCAGAATACCCTGCTGGAAGGTTCCTGTACTACATCCCCAAGGAGGACACCAGAGGTAGGGAAGATTGGATCTACTGTTTAAATTGTCCTTCAACTGCACAATAACCATTCAATGACACAGATGAACTGTTATAGGAGAGGTAGGGTCTACCTTTTTCCTCAAGTAGTATTGGTTTACTTTTTTCCTCCAGTAATATTGGTTTACTTTCTTCCTCCGGTAGTATTGGTTTGCTTTCTTCCTCCGGTAGTATTGGTTTACTTTCTTCCTCCGGTAGTATTGGTTTACTTTCTTCCTCCGGTAGTATTGGTTTACTTTCTTCCTCCGGTAGTATTGGTTTACTTTCTTCCTCTGGTAGTATTGGTTTACTTTCTTCCTCCCCTAGAAGGGGCTACTTTCTTCCTCCCATAGTAGGGACTACTTTCTTCCTCCCCTAGTAGGGACTACTTTCTCCCTCCCAATGTAGGGACAATTTTCTTCTTTTAGAGTAAAGAATTACTTTAAATGCCCATTCCCAGTAGGGAGCCTAGCAGCCGTTGTTAGGGAGTATGGAGCCTATCAGCCATCGTAATGGAGTATGGAGCCTAGCAGCTGTTGTTATGGAGTAGGGTGCCTATCAGCGGTTGGCAGGGAGTAGGGAGCCGTTGAATATTTGGCCTAGCAATCATTGTTAGGGTGTAGAGAGCCTAGCGGCAGTTGTTAGGGAGTAGGGAGCTGATGAAGCTGTGGCCTAGCAACCATTGTTAGGGTGTTGGGTGCCTAGTGGCCGTTGATAGGGAGAAGGGAGACGTTTTATCTGTGGCCTAGCAACCGTTGTTAGGGTGTAGGGAACCTAGGGGCCTTTGTAATTTGTGGTTTTCTTAGCCCAGACGTGATCAATAGCTGTCAAGTTGGGATTGTCTCTGTAACCGAAAAACTGCAGTGTATTTTTGCAGATGCATGGAGTCTGTTCAGAGTAACGTCTGACCAGCAGAATCCTAATCCATCACCAGCAGCACAAATAGTGAACACACAAAGACAGACCGAATGGAGGCAGAGCAGCTTCAACGTTAAAAGACATAAACGGCCTCCGTTGTTGCTTTTTTCACATTTAAAAAGAAACAGCTGCTCGTATTCAGAGACCCGCTGTATCGTGAGCTACTCCACTGCAAAGCTATCAGGATCACAGTGGTCGTGCAGGGAGAACTGAGTGAGCTCTGTGCTGTGTTATCTCTGTGTTATCTCTGTGTTATCTCTGTGTTATCTCTGTTTTATCTCTGTCTTATCTCTGTCTTATCTCTGTCTTATCTCTGTCCTGCCATGTCAGCTGAGACACTCCTCAGTAACATCATGATAGATCTTCCTGATAGATTTTCACACAAAATCCACCGCCACCAAATAAGAAATGAAAATCGTTTCTTTTGTCCGTTCGGGGTTATTGAGTTAAGTGTTGATGCGGTTAGGGGCTTGAGTTAGGGGTCGTTTTTCAGAAACACATTTTAAGAAAATGTTTGCTGTTTGAGAGGCTAATGACCACCACAATGTCAGATGTTCACAGGGATTATGAGGAGGGTTTTAGCTCCACCAGTCCAGAAGAGCAGGAGGACAAAGAGGACCAGGACGGTATTTCATCTAAATAGCCTGGTCACCTGTCAGCATGTTTACTATACCTGATAATAAATCTCCTCTCTCTGTCTGTCCTCCTCTCTCTGTCTGTACCTGTCTCCTCCTCTCTTTCTCTGTCTGTACCCATCTCCTCCTCTCTCTGTCTATACCTGTCTCCTCCTCTCTCTGTCTATACCTGTCTCCTCCTCTCTCTGTCTGTACCCATCTCCTCCTCTCTCTGTCTATACCTGTCTCCTCCTCTCTTTGTCTGTACCTGTCTCCTCCTCTCTGTGTCTGTACCTGTCTCCTCGTCTCTCCCCTTCTCTGTACCTCCCCCTCTACCTATCTCTTCCTTTCCCCTGCTCTCTCTCCCTGCAAGGTTCTGTTTCCTGCATTGTTCTGTTTCCTGCATTGTTCTGTTTCCTGCATTGTTCTGTTTCCTGGAGGGTTTTGTTCCCTGAGTGGTTTTGTTTCCTGCAGGGTTCTGTATCCAGCATGATTCTGTTTCCTGCTGGGTTTCTTTTCTGCATAGTTCTGTGTCCTGCATGGTTCTGTTTCCTGTTTGGTTCTGTTACCCGCGTGGTTCTGTTAGTCCCTCTGTCACAGTACTTGCACGGCGGTATTGCGTCATGAAGTCCTGCCACCTTACGCTCCCTTCTGGTGACAGTGTTTTAAGGAATGAGGTAATCTCCGTGGAAAGGGCCCGTCAAAGGCCCTCATATTGTGTCACTGAGTAAAACATTTCCCACGACTCCTAACGGTTTCATTTAGAATACAGTGGGTTTTATTGCTTGAGAACTACAATGAACCAATGGTTCTCATAGCAGCAGCTCGTTGTATCTGAGGTATTCCAGAGCTAGTACACCTAAATCAACTGGTAAACTAATCAAGTAGCCCTTGTACAACCACATATTGAGATGTCAGGAGTGTTCCCAAGAGAGGTTTTAAAACTGCTGCAGTAAGACACAGATAGACAGACAGAAAAGACAGTCACACAGAGAGACAGACAGAAGTCATACAGAGAGCCAGACAGAAGTCATACAGAGAGCCAGACAGAAAGACAGAAAGCGAGAGGCAGACAGACGGACAGACAGTGGTCCCCCTGTCCCAGACTCTGCTCAATACCATCGATCCACCACTCCCATGTCCCCTGACGATATAGAAAAAGACTGACGGAGAGACGGAGGCATTGTGAACATGTAACCAAGGAAACCAAACACGATGACACTCCTAATTTGCAGAAGCAACCGCTAGCGCAGCATCTCAGCTTTAATTAGTAGCCTGACACAGTCAACACAAAACAAATAATGACTTCGGTGTCTGCATAATTGGCCATTGTAACCTTGAAGTGCGAGCGGGTGGCATTTGAGCTTGGCTCTGAGCTATTTGGTTCAGTTTCATTATTCCTTACAATCGCTGACAAATGCGAATGAATAGGTCAGTTGCACACACACACATACACAATCACACACACACCCTCTAAGTGAGTCACCAGTCACAATTACTCACTCATTTAGGCTAATTTGATGACTCGTTTTGTTTGTAGTGTAACATTAGCATATAATTTCCCTGCCAAGGTAACGGATAGATGGCATGGGTGTGCTCTAGTGAGTATGCATCCCAAATGGCACACTATTCCCTATTTGGTGCATTGTGACTGACCGGCCAACATATGGCTCTTGGCAAATGTGGAACACTGTGTAGGAAGTCAGGGGCCATATGTGTATCATCCTTATGTAACATTGCTAACGTTACAATAACATTAATGCCCAATTCTTAAATGTTCTTTCACCATATGCCATTGGCGTGTTTTTTACACTCCGCCTTGAATGCTGTGGAGAGTCTCTGAAATGTTGTTCATACTCTGGTGTCCACAATGTCTTCCCAGGGATTCACTGGCATTCCAAGTTTATTCCTGATGATAAATGTCAATCACTCCTAATGGATCCAGTATCACTAAAAGATTGGTTAACCTCAAATGTATAGCTGGGCAAGAGCAAAACCCAAGGTATCTAGGTTTAGTATTTAGAAATACAGTAAGTCTTCGTGCTGGGGTTCTAAAAGATCTGTCTCTCTGTCTCTGTCTCTGTCTGTCTCTCTGTCTCTCTCTGTCTCTCTCTCGGTCTCTCTCTGTCTCTCTCTGTCTCTCTCTCTGTCTCTCTCTCTGTCTCTCTCTCTCTGTCTCTCTCTGTCTCTCTCTCTGTCTCTCTCTGTCTCTCTCTCTCTCTCTCTCTCTCTCTGTCTCTCTCTGTCTCTGTCTCTCTCTCTGTCTCTCTCTGTCTCTCTGTCTCTCTGTCTCTCTCTGTCTCTCTCTCTGTCTCTCTCTCTGTCTCTCTCTGCCAGAGGTATCAGGGAAGATGGTGATTTCTACTACAGCTGTGACTGTCACAGTAGGAAAGAAGACAGCAGTGGCTGGAGGTAGGACCCAAGATGCCGGACTCTGTCTCTGCATTTCACTCTTTAACACACGCATACACACACACTCTATGTTTTATTATCTCTCTCGCGCACGCACACACACACACACAAATACACCCTCTGTCTGTGCATCTCTCTCTTTAATTCTCTCACACACACACGCTGGATTTGTTCCTCTCTACTCATGTACTTCCTGCTGTTCCTTTTAAGATGGTTGGTTACTGCTTGGCAATGATTGAGCACCACTTACGCTGGCTGTTGGTGCTTGGATCGAGGCCCTTGTTTGTGAACAGAGTCAGTAGATGTTTTGGTCTAGCCGGGGCTTTAGTTCTGATAGCTTTAATATTAGTTCTGTTTTCTAAGTAGCCAATCACGTTTCAGCTCATCTTCATGGCTGGAGGTGTTGGGACATTTGTCACATGGCTACAAATTGTGGGGAAATCTTTGTGTGAGTGTGTTTGTGTGTGTGCAGTTCTTATTACCTGCCTGCTGGTGAGAATGTGTGTGTGTGTGTGTGTGTGGAGAGGTGCATGCTTGTGATGTCTTATTAACGGCATTGTGTCTGGTTGAGGAAGAGAAATGACAGGATTCCTTTAATGGCTACATAAGGAATGATATTGTAATTGTGTCGGTGTGTGTATGTCTGTGTGTGTGGGTGTTATTGTGTGTGTATGTCCTTGGCAGATTGTAGTAACTGACACACTCATTAGTCATAATCTGAGAAGAGCTCAGCCCTGAACATCCTGAATGTGTGTCCATCTGTTACCCTATTCACACACACACACACCACACACACACACACTCACGCACAGTTGTGTATTTTTATCCATGTGAGGGCCAGAAAACAAAACAATTTAATGTCCCTAAACTTAACCCTAACCTCAATAACCTACCATGTATGCCTAAACTTAAATTAGTCCCATTGCATAACCCTAACCCCTTGATGCCAAAACCATAAAGTAACCTAAATTCTAACCCTAACTGTAAACAAAAAGCACCTAATAAGGGCAGTTTTTCATGTTTTAATATCCTTGAGGATGTCTGGTCCTAATTCCGTCTGTTTAACCAAACCACACACACACTCTCACCCCACACACAGAAACACACACTATGACTACGTCAACATTGTCCACTCCACTCGTAACATGGACATCCTGTGAATATTCAGTTGGGTGTGTACGCTTGTCTTCCTTCCACCCTAACTCTCCAGCTGAACTCCCCGGCTCATCGTCACGGTCGACGTTAGCAGACGTTACCCTGGCAACCCTCCTCGTCAGTGGCACTGGACCCAGTGTCGTGCCATTCCCTATACCGTGCACTACTTTAGACCAGGCCCCTATGGATTCTAGGCATCCTGTTCCCTTTAAAGTGCCTTGGGTTCAGCCCGGTGTGCAGACCGGTCCTCCTGTTGATTATGGGCCAATCCGTTCAGTGGCTCAGTAGCACCAGGCTAGCCATTTATTCATAGTCTGGAGTGTGTATAGATGGGGGTGAGCGTGTGTTCGTGCCAGCTCTGAAGTGGTCTGATGGCAGAAAAACAGCTGCTGGGCATATAGACACACACACACACAGGATGGGGGTTGTTATTCATGTTTTATATACCCTTGTGCGGTTCTGCCCTCATCCCTGTCTCAGCACATGAGCCAGTGGAAGCAGGGTGAGTGGGGGGATGGATTCAATATTCAAGGCTGTGTTCGCATGTTCAGCCTGGAGCTCTGCGACCGGTCCACCACCAAGAGACCAGTGTTTGAGACGTGTCTTAAGGTATATAAACTGGTTTGAGATGTGGTTTAAGGTATATGGATGGGCTTAAGGCTTGTCTTAAGGTATATAGACAGGTTTGAGACGTGTGTTAAGGAATATAGATGGGTTTGAGACTTGTCTTAAGGTATATAGATGGGTTGGAGACGTGTCTTAAGGTATATAGTTGGGTTTGAGACAAATCTTAAGGTATGTAGGTAGCTTTGAGATTTGTCTTTAGGTATATATATGGTTTTGAGACGTGTCTTAAGGTATATAGATGGGTTTGAGATGTGTCTTAAGGTATATAGTTGGTTTGAGACAGGTTTTTTTTATCTACTGGCCCCCATGGGAATTTAACCCAAAACCCTGACATTTCGGGTGTATTCTATTAAGACATGGGTTAGCAGGATCTTTGAGTCTACAGTTGGTTTTTCATATCAGAGACAAGATTTCTCGATCCTTGGCTCCGTTTGAAATCCATGTGGGCTTCGTTTTGTGTTGTGATGAACTCTGACCCTGCTTTATGAGGCCGTTGGTACATGCTTGTGGAGTGTGTTGTAATGAACTCTGACCCTGCTTTATGAGGCCGTTGCTACATGCTTGTGGAGTGTGTCGTATTCTTTACCTGTGTAACAGACCGAAATGCAAAGTCTAAGAAATGCGCAATTGGAGCACATTCCAAACAAATCGACTTAAGGAAATACATTCTTTATTAATATTTTTTTATACACAACCCACAAATGTTATTCCAAACAGATTTTTATCCTGAGCAAAAAATAAAGAAGCATTTTTGTATCATCATGTATAATTTCATTATAACAATCTTAGAAAAAAAGACTGATACAGTAGGTTAACAAATTATAGATAGAAAATAAAATCTAGAATAAATGAATCGTAGGTAAAATAATATTACAGATCGAAGGAGTTGCATCCAGTCCCATTTCAAAAGGACCTTTCCTCTTTCTGTCTTTCTTCACTTTCATCCATCCTTGCATTCCCTTGTTCTTTCTCTCTCTGTCTTTTATTCAATTCCTAGAAGTATTCTGTTTGTTCTCTCTCTTTCTTTCTATACCTTGCATTCTTTCTTTTGTTCATCGTTGGCCCCTTTTCTACTTCTTTCCGTTCATCTTTCGTTCTATATTTTTTTATTTCAAATTGTCCCTCTGGTTTTCTCCCAGACAAAATGTTATTAAAATAGCCACACGTAATAATTACCATTTGAAACAAATGCATTACTGGGAATTCATGTCCCAAATGGCTCCCTCCGGAGTGCCCTAAGTACTGCAACATGTAGGGATTAGTGTGCCATTTAGAAAGCAGAACTTGTATTCACGTTATCTTATTGTAAATTAACAAACTGCTTGAACCAGACTAGGACTTTCGTACCAGGCTAGAATCAGAACATGACTGACCAGAGGACCGGGCTACAATCAGAACATGACTGACCAGAGGACCGGGCTACAATCAGAACATGACTGACCAGAGGACCGGGCTACAATCAGAACATGACTGACCAGAGGACCGGGCTACAATCAGAACATGACTGAACAGAGGACCGGGCTACAATCAGAACATGACT
>JACXGK010003532.1:12087-23730 GCA_016801125.1 Novumbra hubbsi | reverse complement strand
GGAGGTGTGATGCAGCACCTGTATATGTGGCAGTGTAATGCAGTACCAGTCAGGATCAGGGATCTCTATCCTGTTCAGTGTGATTCATTATCTAGAGGACATCGGCAGCCCAAACCAACAGGCTGTAGCCGTTGAGAGGCACACACACAGGGCATGCTACTGACATCACATTTACACACATTTTGGTCTCAGGGATTTAAAACCGTATGCAACTTTTTCTTTTCTTGTGTCTTGCACATTCTACTGACATTAATTAGTCAAATTGTTCAGTTTGTCTAACAAAGACCCTGTGTCACAGCCCAGCTGAACTCCCTTGACAACGAACGTCAATAAATCTGTTTCCGAGTAAGTTACTGGCGCTCTTGGAAATAAAAAGGTCCAGCGATAGCGGGCCAAGACTCTGACTCATGTTGTTATATCAGTCAGCGTGTCCTGTCCCGAGGTTGTGTTCCTCTACACAAGGCACTTTATACACCCAGCGTTTCACAAGGAGCAGACAGGTCTATATTTATACACCTTACTTTTCAGCTTGAGGTGAGGGAGGTGACGGATTTCTAGGTCAGAACGTGACGGGAACAAGCACGAAATCAAGAGAGTGCAGTTGAAGTACTGGGGAAACTTAATAGACTTCTGGTCAAGAAGGATGAAGACATCTGTGGAAACGGCTGGGTTGGGTGTTAGCATTATTTACATCAGAATAGACTTCCAGTTCAAGTCAATGAGGCATAGAAATTCCACCACTGTTGCCCCAGACATTTGTTCCATGGCACAGTATTCAGGTTTGGAGGCAGATTCCAGCGGCTGAGTCATTCATTAACACAATTGTCATCATCCGGAATGGATACTCGTTTTGTGCTACCTGCGATCGTAACAGTCTCATGTGTCTGTATTCTGTGGGTTTGTTCTGTTCTGTAAAATAGTAATACGGTGGACGTTCTCATCTTCATATTAACAAGCTCTAATTATCCTGCATATCTGATCTGATGTAATCTGAAGGCAACTCCGATGCAGTGTTAGACGTAATACAGAGGTTGTAGTTCAAGGGCAGCACAGATGTTTCCAGGTGTCCTGAATTATCTGAGGGGATGCAGCTACTTGCACTGTTGTGTCCAGTGCTGGGAGAGAGATAAGGGAGGGAAGGAGATGTGTATGAAGGAGGGGGAGAACTGGATCATTTGTTTTCTAACCATTCATGGCTCTCTGTGTCTCCTCAGCAAAGGATCTAGTTCAATATTTACGAGAACATCTCTGTTTTGAGGGTATTTTTCATTCTTTTTTAATAATACTTTCACGCAGGCGTCGACTGTGAAGTCGTTCCTGAATCAGCTCCACTGGATTTGCATGTACAGACGCTTGATAATTGGATCTCAGCTATTACACCCTGAGAGAGTGTGATAGGGAGGGAGAGGGGGGAGAGTGGGGGGGAGGAGGGGAGAGAGTGGGAGGGAGGAGGGGAGAGTGGGGAGGAGGGAGGCGAGAGGGGGGCATGAAGGCGAGAGGGAGAGTGAAAAGGAAGATAGTGTTGGTATTATGGTTCTGAGAAGTGCAGAATAAAGGCTTGGTTGGTACCAGGACGGTAAGGTGAGAGGGTGTATGGTGTTACCCAGACCCTGACATGTCACCGGGATCCTGTAACGGGATTTTCCGAGGGCCCTGTAACCAGAACGCGGTCAAGGACACCCGATCCGCCTCACGGGCCAGTCTCGATCCACACCGCTGGCTCCGGTTCCGGTCCGGCCCACAGGGAAGGCGTGGCCCCAGAACGGCACGTGTTCCGTAAAGCTGTGCAGCTGGGCTTGGGGCTCCGGGGCAGGATGGGCACGGGTGACTTTGACAGTGTTACGCAATGACGTCAGCGACGGCTGTCGCCCCTGATGAGACCACAATCCCTTCTATGTAACCAGAGAACCGCGAGCGTTGCCAGACAACCGACACATACAGGGGATCCTATCCCCACTTTTAAAACATTAACACCACTGGCTAGTGCAGAGGGGGAGAGGGGGACAGAGGGAGGGATGGGGAAGGAGGTGTTAGGGGGGTAGGGAGGGACAAGGGGAGAGGGAGGTGGAAAAGGCCACAGAGAGGGCACGGTGTTCCACCTGGCGCCAGGCTGGCATTATTCCTGGCTTGTCTGTCTCTTCCTCCTCCCCCCTTCATGCCATCCGAGATCACACACACACTCACACACACGCTCACCCACACACACATGCAGATGGACAGAGAGCAGTGGCCGATCAATCAACAGCTTTAAGTGATAACGATCTGAACAACGCGAACGATAAATAAGAAACCCTAAGATGTGTGTGGGTGTGTGAGGGAGAGTGCAGCTCTGTATTTGTCCTACTTGCTTCTTGCTATATCGGCGTGTGACACACGTGTGCTCGCACACACACACTGCTGGGTTGTAGCAGGCAGACAGCCTTCTGGCTGTGTCTGGAGGAGACGAGGAGAGGACCACAGGAGAGACGACAGGGGAGAATAATGGCGAGGAGAGGGGATAGGAGTGCTGGCAAGGAAACAGAAGGAGAGGAGATGGTTGGAGTGGGGTTAGGAGGAGAGGAAAGGAGAAGCTGGGAGGACCGAGAAAGAGAGGGGATAGGAGTGCTGGGGACGACAGTAAAGGAGAGAGGATAGAAGAAGACAGTAGGAGTTGGGTTAGGAGGAGAGAAAAGGAGAAGCTGGGAGGACAGAAGAAAAGGAGAGCTCCCCAAGACTGATTTATATTTCAAGGCCTGTAGCTGCGGGAGTTGCTCATGTTTCTAGCGCTCTGTTTATCTTGTTCCCTCTCTCTCTCCTCTCTCCCTGCCTCTGTCTCTCTCTCTCTCCTTCTCTCTCCCTGCCTCTGTCTCTCTCTCTCTCCTTCTCTCTCCCTGCCTCTGTCTCTCTCTCTCTCCTCTCTCCCTGCCTCTGTCTCTCTCTCTCCTCTCTCCCTGCCTCTGTCTCTCTCTCTCCTCTCTCCCTGCCTCTCTCTCTCTCTCCTCTCTCCCTGCCTCTCTCTCTCTCCTCTCTCCCTGCCTCTCTCTCTCTCCTCTCTCCCTGCCTCTGTCTCTCTCTCTCCTGCTCTCTCACTCTGTCTTTCTGTCTCTAGATTGTTCCCTCCTACCTGTTTATCTCGCTTTCTCTGACTGTCCCTCTTTGACACTTCTTTTGTTAATTTATTTTATTTGTGTTCAACAAACGGGGTTTTGAGAGAGTTGTTGGACAGTGGATCTCATCAGCAATTACACCATCAAAGGTCTGCAGCAGAAACATTATCACGCGATAATGTAATTCGCATCCTCTGAGTTGCCAGCAAGCTTGTCACCCAGCTCTTCGCTGGAATTCTGGGGAAGCCATTTTCTGTCAAAGAACACCCCGCGTCGCCATGGGAGTGGTTCCTGTGGCAATAAAGTGTTGCCCCGCAGAGACGACTCGACTTGGTTAGAGCAGTGTCTGGGTTGAAGAGAGGCAGGTGTAGCGTAAACCCAACAAACCTTGCATGCTGAAAGAACGTGCTAATTTATGCCGTCACTTCCGGCACAGCTGTCGCGACACGCGGGTCCATTTATAAAGTTGTGAGCCACGTGCCTCATTGAAGTGCTTGCGAAGCCGTGACGTCACTATCCCCAAATGGCTCCCCTTTCTCCAGAGGCCCCTGGGCAAATCTTGTTCGCTAACATCTTCCTTTCTGAAGCACGCTCGTGTATTTCCTGTGATTCAGGACGGTATTTGTGTGGAAACCACATTTTAGCTGGTAAAAATTCTAAGTGGCTGGTAAGAAGTAATCCACTGCTGCCATGTGCACACACACAGATTCACACACACTCACACACACAGATTCACACACACAGATTCACACACACAGATTCACACACACTCACACACACAGATTCACACACACAGATTCACACACACAGATTCACACACACAGATTCACACACACTCACACACACAGATTCACACACACAGATTCACACACACTCACACAAACAGAAACCCACACAGTGTTTTTGTATGTCCTCAGTACATGTACAGTGGTGTGAAAATGTGCTTAATGATACAGCATGGTCCACGTTCACAGTGGTATTTCTACTTCTCTGGTAGCCCTGTCCTTGTGGCAACAAGTCTGAAAGATTTCTGCTGTTATTGCTCATTACAAATTTTATTGTAACCACAAATGTTTGATTGTGAGGGCCTTTATGAACTCTGATGAAAATATCTGGCTCTTATATGGTCATAGATTCCGCAGAAAGTTAGTGCAGCTCCGCTTCCACTTCATTGTGGCAGTTTCACAGAGCCTGTCGTCTGTAGAGATACAGGTCTGTTCTCTTAATATCACGACCACCAAATAATTTTTTTTAATTCTAGGACAGTGGTCAGGAATTCTGCCTACGTTTGTTTATAGCTAGGTAACATTTCCTATGCCTATTTTGGGGTTTCTCTGACTGTGTTGCTCATCTGGGCCTCTGTGGCATCTGTTTGGGCATCAGTCTGTTTCTCTTTCTGTCTCTCTGTCAATATTTTTCTGCTGGTCAATCTGTCAGTCAGTTAATCTGTCAGTCAGGTCAATCTGTCAGTTAATTTGTGTACTTTATTTGGATGAAGGGGATATCTGAAATCCTCTATCACTGGCGTATTTAGTGGTGGAATATAGCTATGTGAAAATCCATACGTTTACAATACATACAGCTGTGTGAAAGCTTCCATCAACAAACAGGCCCTGTATGTTCCCCTGAACGTTACGCTTGGCAGAATGAACAAACCCCTGGCTGCCTGTGCCGACACCACCTGATTCCAAGTACTCTGCTAAGAACACAAGATGGCCCACACATCTGTTGTCTTTGATCTTAATTCGATTTCACCACCCCACCCCGCCCTTTATGCCGTTCTCTGAGGAAGGTATTAGCTACGTCAGTAACCCCACCCCCTCACATCTTGGCGATACTGAGGTCTAGACGCACATACACAGAGCACAGATAGCCGCATGCATGGTGATTAGTGGCCCTAAACCCCATGTGGGAGGTTTGAGCTGTGTGTAGCTGCTGTAAAGGGTGTGTGTGTGTTTTGTGTTTGAGACACACGGCTGGCCTTCACGGCACAGAGCCGGGCTCCATATGGCCATATCCTGCTTTGTCCTGGCGTTTGTTTCTGCTCTACTCTGTTCTTCTCTGCTCTATTACTCTGTTCTTCTCTGCTCTCCTCTGTTCTTCTCTGCTGTACTCCTCTGTTCTTCTCTGCTCTACTCCTCCATTCTTCTCTGCTCTCCTCTGTTCTTCTTTGCTCTCCTCTGTTCTTCTCTGCTCTCCTCTGTTCTTCTCTGCTCTCCTCTGTTCTTCTCTGCTCTCCTCTGTTGTTCTCTACTCTACTCCTCTGTTCTTCTCTGCTCTCCTCTGTTCTTCTCTGCTCTCCTCTGTTGTTCTCTGCTCAGCTCCTCTGCTCCTCTGCTCTCCTGTGAAGGAGAGGGTGTAAGTAGAAGCTGTGAAGGAGAGGGTTTAAGTAGGCGCTGTGAAGGAGAGGGTGTAAGTAGGCGCTGTGAAGGAGAGCTGTGACAGTATTTGTGGTGTCTGTGGACAGGAGGTTGTGTATAGGAGCTGTGAAGGGGAGCTGTTTGGCTGTTAGCCTTGTTTATCAGTTCTAGATCCGGGCGATGGTCCGAGGACACCCGCTGCTACATCAGCCCATTAGGCGCCACCAACGTCACTGTTTAACAGACACCTCAGAGCCGAAACAGCAACCCAACTCTAGTAGGCCTTCGGGGATGACAGCATGTCAATACACAGGTCATGCAGTGAGTATGTTTATATGAATATTGATTTGTCTGTGAATGGGTTGTGTGTGTCTGTTTGTGTGTGAGCAAAAGGATTAGGGGAAGAGAGAAGAGAGGACAGGAATGAGGGAGTTTAAGGTCCCCTTTTTTCTACAAAATTTACCTTATATGTAGCTTATATGTAGCTTCATTCATCTATTTACACTGGCAATGAGAAGGTGTCACACCAACTATGGCGGAAAACGTTGTGTGTGGGGCACTTTGCCTGGTCAAAGCATCTGTTGCTTTGGGTAACAGGGATTGATGCAGGTGCCTAGCAAGGTTGTTTAGCTGTTGCTATTTGCACCTGAAGTTTGGTAAATTAGGTAATGGGAGCATGACAGATAGAGACGGATAGATAGAGAGAGAAGAGAGAGAGAGAAAATACTTGAACGTGTGCTCCCAATAACTCCTATTTGGCAACCCACATGACAGTTGGGACAGACCCTGTGTGGTTATCTGACTGTAACTATCTCACTCTGGAATATTGAATGGGTGGAGTTACAGGCTGGGGGCTGTCCTGCACGTGGACACGCCCCTACGTGCAAACAAACACGCCCATCACTAAACAAGATTCCACGGTCTCTCGTTATGGTTCCAGAAGCTTGCTATGCAAAGTGAAGGGGGTGAGCATCTATGGATGATAGTCTATGGATGATTAGGGTTAGACTTGTGAAATGGTTAGGGTTAAGTAATAAACATAATATTTGGTAGTAATATGGTATGGTTATGGTGAGGGTTTAAGATAAGTGGTGTCACAGATGCTAATGTGTCAGTCTGTCCACAAAAACAATTGTCCCTCTTAGGATTTTTACTTGCAACCCTGATGTATCATCTCCATCCGTAATGCAAGCCAGCTGTCTAATATACATATGTAATTGCTTTCACAGTGGCCTCTAGTGGCTGGTTTTCACCTGATTTATAGATGTTCTGCTCATCTAGACAAACATCTCATGTAGAGTTGGATCTGCTGTGAACCAGCTGCCTCAACGGTCAGTGATTGTAATCAGAGTGGACTAGTGAGACTGAGTGAGCAGTTGTAAAGGGGCTAACCTTGACGTACTGTCTAGATGTCCTTCAAGACACACACACACACAAAGACTCACACATTCGTTTACCTACGTGGAATTTGGAACTACACATTTGATCTGTTTTTCATGAGGTTGTCAGGCTGACTCCTGTCATATAGCATAACACTCTAGTCCAACATGTATCTCCTATTTATATTTCATCAGGCGCACGGGTTTGGAGTCGCTCCATAATACCGGGAATATCAGCATCTCAGCCATTATGACAACGCTAACGTTTATGATCGCTAACGTTTACGTTGTGATCACAGAGGGGTAGTCTGTGAGGGCGGTCACGTCCGTACTTGCTGTGGGGTCACAGAGAGGTAGTCTGTAAGGGCGTCTGCGTGGCTACTGGTTCCAACATGGCAGATGGAGACACAGCGCCCCAGCCTCTCGCTCCTACCGGATGGTGAGTCATTTCCCTCCGGTCGTCACACACAGTTCATGTTGATTTCACACGTTAAGTGCCGCATTTCAACTTTTCCCTTTTCTTTTAATTCCAAGCTTGACGAGCTCACTTGGCTATTATTAGGAACATGCATGGAATCAGTGTGACGGGTTTATTCTAGTTGTGTCACTGACAAGTCGGGTCGTGAGCGCATAAGAGGTGAGCCTGGTTCTAAGGAGGGAGGACGGTTGTAGGGGTTTTCATCTCGCCAATGAAGAACAATAGCCAGCCTGAACGTTAATAACCTTAATAACCTTGTTTTCATTCATTTTTTAGGGGATTTTTAACTCTGTTAGGGGCTCCCTTACACACACACACACACATAGACAGACACATAGTGACACACACACACACATAGACAGACACATAGTGACACACACACACCCACATAGACAGACACATAGTGACACACACACACACACACACACATTGCATTGACAGACACATAGAAAAGAACACACACACACACACAGACATAACACGCAACATCAAGATGGATGTTAAAAGTCCAGAAGAAATGCCAAATGTCAGCTCGAACAATTGGAACAGTAACAAGCTTCAACAGAAGGAATGTGTGTGTGCGTGTGTGTGTGTACATTTTACGTTACCCTGTGTAGCAGGCAGTACTCCTGGACCTAAATCCCACCGTCTTAACGAGACGAACAAATTAATGCAAACCTGCACAGACATGTTTTCATCTGCCCACTTAAACCACGTCAAAGGTTCTCTATGTGATCTTAACGTGATCTTAACGCGATCTTAACAAGACCCTAAGGTGATCTCAGCGTGATCTTTCCCTGGGAACCGATCTCCCAGTGATCCGCGAGGCTTCTCCGACCAACTCACCGGGTCTGGTGGGCATGGTCCTTCCCTGGCGCCAATCGGGGGGCCCGGCAGAATGGAGTGGGCGGGGCATGACGAAGTGTCCCGCGTCCCCCCTCTCTAGACGAGTCCTGGCATCAGGGCGCCACGGTGCCAGCCGTCTCGTCCGGAGAGCGGCCCGGAAGAGGCTCCCGGTCCTGGGGAGAAGGATGGACGGTTACGGGGGAATACGTCCACCCTGGAACAGGCTCCCCCTTGGGAGGGCCGTCATACTGTCGTTATGACTGGAGGTTAAGCAGGTGTCCTGACTCTCTTTGGTGGGTAAAGAACCATGACTCCGTGAGAACATGGGTTTGAGCTCTAGTTTCCTGGACCTGTGGGTAGCCTTAACCCTCAAACCAAACCAACTGAATGTGTTATAGCCTAGTACTTCATTCATGCAATGGACATTTCTAATTGGGTTAGGTCCTTTAAAGCTTTGACCAGTCTGGACTGGTGTGTGGCCTCAGATATTTGCCAGTTTTGCACACTTCACTGAAGCCCATTATTAGTACTTTTCAACCAGCTTTGGAGGTTTTGAAAACTTTTTGGGGTGATAATTTTTGGTGCAAACACTGTTATGAGACTGTGGTTCCTTTACATATAAACACTCCATTCAGGTCCTGCTAAGGACCACGTTGTTGGTCTTCTATCCTTGTGGGCGACCTGAGACTTTGCAGTGAAATTCTTGTTCCTTGTTCCCTAATCCTAACCTCGTTACTCTACACTTTATGTCTTAAGTTAACCTAGTCGTAACCCCTTACCATGACCGACTATGCCTAAATCTAAAAGTAATCTCAGTACACTACACACAAGCCACACACAAACGCCACACAAGCCACACACACACGCCACATACACACCACGCACACACAGGCCACACGCCACACACCCACCACACAAACACACCACACACACACGACACCCACCACACCAAACACACACCATACACACACCACACACACACACAGTTCCGTCATGCCTGTCAGAAGACTCCAGGTAGTGGAGGTAGCGGAGCCAGAAGGAAGCATCTTATCAGAAATAGCCCTGTGGTCACATGAATAATACACTGTGTGTCTTGGCAGGTTTCACACAAACACCCTACTGGGTGTGAGTGTGTGTGAGCGTGTGTGAGTGTCTGTGTGTTTGGGGGGGAATAGATGGAAATTAAAGAGAAAGGAGAATATTAGAGACAGCGTGAAGAAAGACAATTATATAGAAAAGATGAGGTTGGAGAGAAGACGGGAGACAGGAGAGAGTGAGTAGCTCAGACACACACATGCACACACAGACAGACAGACACACACACACACCGACAGACAGAGAGACAGACACACACACACCGACAGACAGACAGACACACACAGACAGACAGGCAGACATACAGACAGACTCATACAGACAGACAGACGGACACACACACACCGACAGACAGAGAGACAGACACACACACACCGACAGACAGACAGACACACACACACCGACAGACAGACAGACACACACACACAGACAGGCAGATAGGCAGACATACAGACACAGTCAGACATACAGACGGAGGGATTTGCACTGCGGGGAATCTGTCTTACAGGATAGAGGATATCTGATGAACAGCGCACAGTCATGCTGTACAATTCTTCTGAGAGCATCTGGCGTTTATAAGTTATGTAATAGCAGCAGAGCAAAACCCGTTTCATTCTGGAAGAAAGAAAGTTATTAATAATGAAGCGGACAGGCCAGCTGACTGTGCGTGGGTGGGTGGGGCCAGCGCTTGATGTCGATTGGCTGGCGGCAGATCCCTGCCCAAACCTTTGGAGGGGCCGAAATTACTAGTTGTGGGGCCCCGGCTGGGTCCTAGTTGTGGGGCCTTGGGTGTGTACTAGCCGTGGGACCCCGGGTGTGTACTAGTCATGGGGCCCCGGGTGTGTACTAGTCGTGGGGCCTTGGGTGTGTACTAGTTGTGGGGCCTTGGGTGTGTACTAGCCGTGGGACCCCGGGTGTGTACTAGTCATGGGGCCCCGGGTGTGTACTAGTCGTGGGGCCTTGGGTGTGTACTAGCCGTGGGACCCCGGGTGTGTACTAGTCATGGGTCCCCGGGTGTTTACTAGCCGTGGGGCCCCGGGTGTGTACTAGTTATGGGGCCCCGGGTGCTGACTGACTGATAACGTGTGTTGGAACTCCCAGAAGCCATTTTAGAACAGACACAGTGTTTGACCCCTTGACCTTTACCCCAACTATATATACTATGTTTGACCCCGTGACCTCAGGTAGACAGGTGGACACATAGACAGACACTCTGGCTGTTGGCACATCTTCAAGTTCTTTACTACTACAGTTCAACATGCTGTTGACACAGAACTGGGGATTCATAAATGAGCTGTGTTGATCTGGAGAGACCTGTGGGAGAGGCCTGTGGGAGAGGCCTGTGGGAGAGGCCTGTGGGAGAGACTTGTGGGAGAGGCCTGTGAGAGAGGCCTGTGGGAGAGGCCTGTGGGAGAGGCCTGTGAGAGAGGCCTGTGAGAGAGGCCTGTGGGAGAGGCCTGTGGGAGAGGCCTGTGGGAGAGGCCTGTGGGAGAGACTTGTGGGAGAGGCCTGTGAGAGAGGCCTGTGGGAGAGGCCTGTGGGAGAGGCCTGTGGGAGAGGCCTGTGGGAGAGGCCTTTTTTTTCTATTAAAGCATTTTAATTCCTAAAAATATTTATATTGTGTTAAGTAAAAGTACAGTTGGAAGAGGGACAAAGAGGAGTAGGGGAGAGCTGGAGGAGACGTTGGGTCTATAGAGTTATAACTACTATCATTAGAGATGGTTGTACTTGGCAGTTGCCATAACAGTCCACAAGCAGCCAGCAAAATGAGCTGCTCTCTTCCTTCGGTCCCTCTTTCTGTCTGTATCTCTGTGTCTCTAACTCCTCTCTGTCTGTCTGTCTGTCTTTGTTTGTCTGTCTTTGTTTGTCTGTGGCTCCCCGGTTAATTTGACCCCAAGGTGACCTTGGTTGACAGGGCAACAGCTGTCAATGTTTAACATTCCGATCATCAGTTCAAGGTTCACACTGTGTTGTTCTAGGCCGCTTCTTCGATTTCTGCCTGTCTGTCTGTTTGAGTGTATGTCTGTCTGTCTGTTTGAGTGTCTGTTTGTCCATCTGTTTGTATGAGTGTCTGTTTGTCTGTCTGCCTGCCTGCTTGTCTGTCTCTTTCAGGTTACTATTGTCCTGTACCAACCTTCCAACTCCACAGAGAGCACTTTGCACTTGCTTTATAAAAACACACTACTCATCTATGACATTGTCCACACTGGGGCTGAGCCAGACAGTTGTCCTTCCACACTGGGGCTGAGCCAGACAGTTGTCCTTCCACACTGGGGCTGAGCCAGACAGTTGTCCTTCCACACTGGGGCTGAGCCAGACAGTTGTCCTTCCACACTGGGGCTGAGCCAGACAGTTGTCCTTCCACACTGGGGCTGAGCCAGACAGTTGTCCTTCCACAC
>JACXGK010003531.1:0-37147 GCA_016801125.1 Novumbra hubbsi | reverse complement strand
ACAGATGCTGAAGTTACATGTCTTCCAGTTCCCTGCTTCTACACAAGGGAGGTTGAAATCCGGGGATGAGTAGGTGGACATGATGGAATTTGGGCCGGATTGGAAAATTTGCCAGGTTAATTCTCCTTCTGTTACATTAAGTGCATATCGGGCTTTATTGGACACCTTTTAAAATGTTCTCATAACCCTGATAGTTCTGCACAACTAAAAAGCTACCTTTTAATTTGATCTCTGGTAACGGTTTACAGTTAATTAGCTATAAAATGGGTACAACATCCTGGCAGAATGTGTGCTGTCTTCAGTAAGAATGCCACCTGGGCTCATTCATTATGCAGGTGGTCAGTGTGCTAAACAGCCCCAGAACCTGGCTTTTCCTCCCTCCCCTAATTTGTTCTCCCCTGGGTGACAGTAGCTGTTGTACACCAGTGGCCCAAAAGACACTCTTCTGTGTTCACAAACATTGTTTCAAGAGGGCAACATTTGCGCATCATGTAAGCTAATGTTCCACTGCGAAACAGAGATTTTGGGAGATCTCAGAGATTGGGAAATCTAGTGAAAGCTTTTGACTTTTCATCCAAACAGGACAAAAACATTGTTTTACAAATACTTTTATGTTTCGTTTGATTACATTTTGTCAACTAATTGCGGTCGCTCCCTGTCAATCGACTTTGACCTATTAGGTATGATCAAAAACAAATGTCATCCCTATTCCAATAAACTGAAATAGGAGTCAGTAGATATCCAATGTGCATTATTTAGATATAAAGATAAAAAGGTATGACATCAAATATTCTGTATTGTTTTTGTGACATCAATGACAGATTGATGTGGTATTATGTTACAGAAAGGAAAAGAACAAATGTTCTTAATGATAAGAAAACTAAACAGGAGTGAGATAATGCAGAGCAGCTACGAGCACAGGGCAAAGCAGTGGATTAATGAACACCGTGCAGTTTGACATTTCATAAAATTAAAAATACCAGTTAGTTTGTTGATGGAATATGTTATTGTGTGGTAAAAATGAAACTTGAAGGATTTAGGTAGGATCGGCTGTGAGGACATGTTTTTGCCACAGCATACAAGAAGCACACTTAGCACATTTTAGCTAGCAGGTATATAGTGCCCTCTGCTGGTGAACATGTGATCCTCCTGGAAGGTACGTGTCTATAATTAAGATGACCCCCCCCACCCCCTAAGCTAAATTCGATTTGGGGACCGCCTCTCCCGTAGTGGTCCATGGCTCACATGCCCCTAAGGAGCCACATGTTGCTTATGCCTAGGGCCGGCCCTGCCCAAGTGCATACCCTTTAATACTATGGTCACCTTTTTTGTGTAATCATTAACCATAAAACAATAATGTGTGTTTTTAGACATGCTACTTTATGGTTACAGAATCATGTGTTTTTGCAATGACAAGGAGTAGCAAGGATTGGATGGTTAGCTATTAAACTCGACTGGTAGTTAAAAGTCTATTGTGCAATAGATTTCCTCCTCAGCTGAGCCTGAAACAAAACTGGAAGCAAAATGAAACTTTGCAAAAAATTTACAAATTACGCTAATTATTGTGTGATTGTAGTTCATGAACAAATTGGACAATGGTACATTGCTAACACTAGTATTTCCTATTTATCGTAACATCTGTAGACTAGGACAATGTCTAATGTCAAGCAGCAACTGTCAAACTTCACTATAACGTCTATATTTTACAGCCATTATTAACCTACAAAAAATATGCTCTGGATTCATTGTAAACTTACAACAACACTGCCCTCCATGACCTAAACATGTAGGTTCATATTTGTATCGTAGTGGGCAAGTGAATGTAGAATGTAAATCCTAGTTTTATTAAAAGGCCGGGGGAGGAGAAGGCAGTCAACTGGAGAACCACATGCAGGAGTAACCGATCAACAAGACGCTTTTGCAAATATTTAGAAATACATTTTCCTATTTTATGAAATTTGTATTAATTTATATATAGGGACATTGTTTAGAAATTCTGCAACATTATATAATGAGCATGAAAATTAAATAAAAATATGTACAGAATTGTATTAAAGTGGCAATATGTACAAATCATTACTGTAATACTAGCATAAAAATAAGCAAAAATGATCAGTTGACAACAGAAGTCTATCAATTTACAATGACTTGCAACCGCCCCGGGACCAGCTAGTTCTATACCGGTCTTTGTGCTTTTGTTTAGAGACATTTTTCAACACAGTGCCCCTTTGAAAACTGCAAGCAAAGTTGCAGCCCCAACAAAAGCTGATTCTACCCACCAGATACATTGTGCCATCTGCTGGTTTCCTTCTTCAAAGTCTGGTGTCCATAGGGCATACCCAAAAAACACAATTGTCTGTATTTTTTGTCTATATAATGTCTTAATTAGGAGAGGGACAAGACATGTGCGGACAGTTGAAGTGTTTGTGAAATGCAGGGCAACCTGTTTTTGTTGTAAAACCTAGGGTGAAGAGCACAACTAAGAGGGATAGGCATACCTGGGTTAGGCTAGATAAACATGTTTTGATGTTTCTTGTCTGTACCAATTTTTTTCTGAGCTGCACCTCTGAAACATTTCAGTGTTTACATTGTTACCTCTAATGTGGCCATAATCTTTGGAGGTGTGGCATTGCGAGGCTAGCTTTTTCTAGGCATTTTAAGATGACTCAGCAACCGAGGCATTCTCTCATGCACGGAAATTACGTCTTCAAAATTCCTCGTCTCACGGCCATGAAACGAAAATGAAACTAGGTGCAGTGAAAGAAAAGCAAGACGTGTTTTATGAGCCATTTGGACTGAGAAGAATTACACGATGGATCAATATGGTTTTCCCGTGACTGTTGAGGGCAGTTGGTCAACCTCGGTCTCTAAAACGATGAAGAACAAGCTTCAAATTTATTTTCAAAGTAAAATTAAGTCGAGTGGAGGGGACTGCCATGTGAACTATGAAGATTACAGCTCAACGAGAGCAACTGTTTTTTTCCGATCTGAGGAAGGTAAGTACATTACAGTAGTTCTAATAACCAAAGGATTCTGGCAAAAATGATCTTATCCAATACACGTATTTGCCATATAGCCTACTGTACTAGGCTATACATGTCATTACTTCGAGGGAAGTGATTACATGTTGCATTTGTTTCCACAGTTAGAAATAATGTCTTATCAAGGGATAACCACGAAGTTACTGTAAAGAATGAAATTGTGAAGTTGCAAGTGTCATTATCTTCCAAGAAAAATACGGAAGAGGCGTCATCTCCATCGGTGAGCAGCTAGCCTGTGTTGCTACATGTAAATAACAACTGTTGCATTGTTGTTCTGTTGTCGTTGAAGGGGGCTGTGGAGCGCTAATCAATGTAATGATCTAATGCAATCCTTTCTTACAATAACGATCTTTCCATTTCTAATATTGAGATTGTCATTTGAAAAGATTGTGCAGATACCTAGAGGAAACCTGCCAAAAACATTTGTGGGGGGAAATAGATCCCCTTTATCTTTGTGGGGAAATAAGGTCCCTATGTGGGAACTAATCATCAAGCATGTACAAGTTTGGTTCCATATATGGTTGATAAAAAAAGGAACGTATTTGGAGAAAACTCCTATTTGTTTGTTTTCCCCTTGTTTTACAGGCTGGTGCAACAAGTAATGAATTGTCAGGTAACAGCTATTCTTTTCTTTTCTGGTTGCAGGAAAGATAACACTTGCATTCCTTTGACCCAATAGTATTGTCTTTAATGGTTTAAATAATTATTTTAGTAATATTATGGACCAATGTATTGCATTTTAATACAGTGTGTTTAATATTTATTTAAATGCATTTTATTTTTTTGAAAGATTCTGTGTTTAATTCCAGGTGTGTCTGATGGAACACCAGTTGCACTTCACAGTAAGAGTAGCACTGGAGATGAGGGTGCAGTTAAGGAGTCTCCTCAGAGCTCCGCTGTGGTGCTGGAGAGGGTTCCTGAGAACATGTCCAGAGAGATGCTGATGCTGCTAGTGGAGAATGTTTCCAACTTTGAGGAAAATATGTTCACCCTAGAGGTCATCAGTGAGACCAACACAGCTGTATTGACCTTTAATAACCCCAGTGGTAAGACTCTACTGCATAATATTTCTTAATAATAATATTTAATAAATTCCTTATATACAGGGGTTAATATAATGGTTAAATGGTTTAGGGCAGCCTCAGGCCCTTTCCCTTACATTAAAGGGTCATATAGTGACATAAAACAATTTGTATAATACTATTGCTTTTCAGATGTGGATAGGTTCCTCAATGAGAGCCAAAACAACAAGAACTTCCAGAAGCATGGATTTATTGGCAGAGTGCTGGAGAGGAGTCAGAGTGTGAGAGTGGAGAATCTGTCTTCTATCATACTTGAAGATATGCTAGACCTCTACTTCGATAAGTGTGGTGGTCCAGTGAAATGCGTTAAGATGATCCCTAATGAGCAAGCAGCCGTTGTCACCTTCCAAGCTGCAGAAGGTAAACCCTGTTGTTTAGATTCAAAGATGAATTAAGGAACAACTAAACAAAATACAGCTTTTGTTTAAAATGGCGCTTTTGTTTAAAATAAAATATATTCTGTCTGTCTGAGACAATGGGTAAAGAGAGAAGAGAGAGCTTTTAGCTTATCCGGCAGTGGCCCAGATACAAACCCATTTATACCCATGTTGCAGTAGTACATGTGCCCCATTACAGTGGCTTAGACCACTGGTCCACTCAAGGTCATGTGTTAGAATACTTTTTTTTAAATGTATTCTTTCTTCCCCTTGCTTTTTACTTTCTTTTTCTCCAACTTTATGCATACGTGACTGCACTAAATTCTGTTTCCAGAGAAACTTTGGGCATTCTCTTTCAATTTGTTTTGAAAACGATAGAGGACTTGAGTATTTTGCAATTTATAATCTTCCCTTTCAATAAACTAGACATCCACATCAAACCACTATGACAGGACAACGCCATTTCAGTTATAGCAGTTTCGTTTCTTTTTAAGGAGACATAAAATGTTATCTGTGAGTTCCGTTGACCTTTAAATTAATTAAGTTGTTGGTTGATTTTATTACTTAATTGGTGTTACGTACTTTGTCCTATGAACTGAATGTACTGTAGCATATCTAACCTGTTCCTGCGGCAGTGGCAGTAATAATGTTTTCTTATGATATTCCATTATATTTGATTATATGACTGACATCAATGTTGTTTCAGCTGTGGAAACCACTCTCAAGAAAGATCATCACATTTGCGGTGCCTCAGTCAATGTGTATCCATATTACAAGTCCTTGGGCACTGCATTATATGGCAAGAACCGGGCAATATGGAAGATGCCAGACCCCTTCACAGTCAATATGCACCCTTCCATATGGAAATTTGTCTCCTGGAAAAACCAATTGTCCTCAATCAACCAGCAGATGGAGGCCTACTTCTGTCAGGTAGACATGGACAGCGCTAATGTCAAGCTCAGTCCTGTGCCAACCTTGCTGAGACAGAAACGGCTAACAAGAAAACATGTAGATGAATGGAAGCAAAATGTGTCTAAAGTTTTTCATGACATCATGGCCCATTATGAAGTGTTTGAATGTAACGCTGATGTCCTGGCCTGGAAGGTAGTGGAAAAAGATGTCCGCGCTTTAGTGAAAGAAAATGCCCTCCTGGCAATGGATGCCTCAAGAGGGGTTTTGACCGTGACAGGATTGGCCAAAGACACGAAGCGACTCAGGAGGGAGGTTGAGGATGTCGTACAGAAGGCCATGAGTCAGGTAAAGAGACAGAGGGATGGTGTCTCGAAGGAGATGGATCTGGCCCCCGCTATGTTCTATATCCTAGAGCAGGCAGGATTACGGGAGCATACAGCAAATGAAACACCCGAGATGGTCCTCACCTACAGAAATGACACCAAGAAGCTGGTTCTCTCTGGTCTTGAATCTGAGGTGTACAAGGTACAGAACTGGATTCTGGAGAGGAAGCTCAATATGAGTAAGAAGGTTCTAATGCTTGATCCTAACCTCCTGGACTTCCTGCGATCAGTTGACAGTATGGAGATGTCCCAGGACTTGTTCAGTTCCTGGAACATCAGTGCAGTGTACAGTGTAGAGGGTTTGGAGGTGCTTCTGACTGGCAGCTCAGATACTGCTCTGGCTGATGCAGAGAAGAGAGTGAATTCTGCCCTGTCCCAACAGAGCGTCATGGTGGAGGACCAGGAGGTCCTGAGGATTCCTGATTGGAAAGATCTGAACAACAAGTTGGTAGATGCCTACAACTCCTCGAAGAAGAAAACAGTGGTGATAAAGCATCACCCGAATGACATAAATAGAATCACTGTGTCAGGTTTTCGAGACCCAGTCAAAGAAGTTGTTAAGAATTTGGAGGATTTTGTGGACAAATACTCAGCAGTCCAAGATGCTGTCCATGTTAAGTCATGTGCTGTGGTTAAATTCATCCAAGAGAACAAATTCCATGAGGGGGAACATTGTGTAAAGGTCCGCTTCGACCCTAAAAAGCCCAAAATTGTCCTTTTTGGAGCACGTTTCCAGGTTAATAAGGCTAAGGATTCCTTTCAGAAAATGGCGGCAGCCTTGTTCACTGATGAGCTGGCTATCATGAAGCCTGGAGCGAGAAAGTACTTCCAGGCGCAGGGGAGTGTGTATCTTTCCCATGCATTGAAAGAGTATGGCTGTTTAGTGCTGCTGCAGGAAGACTACATGTTGGAGGAAGATGAGGAAGATGAAGAAGACGAGGAGACAGGATTTGGTCGTCCACCCTACTGTGAAGTGAGAACACCTGATGGCATCCTGGTCTCCGTCACCCAGGCGGATATCTGCAGGTTCAAAGTGGATGCGGTGGTCAACGCTGCCAACGAAGACCTGGCACATATTGGGGGCCTGGCTTTGGCACTGCTGAATGCTGCTGGGCCGCAACTGCAAATGCTCAGTGATCAGTATCTCAGCAGAAATGGGAAGCTGAAGCCAGGAGACGCTATTGTGACAGATGGATGTAACCTTCCCTGTAAATATGTTGTCCATGCAGTTGGTCCACGCTTCTTAGACTTTAGCCCAAGCGAATCCATATGGCGTCTCAAACAGGCTGTTTGTAAGAGCCTGGTGGAGGCTGCAAAGGTCAGCTGTCATACGGTGGCCATCCCAGCCGTCAGCTCAGGTATATTCGGCTTTCCTCTTGATCAGTGCACGGCGACCATCGCACAGGCTGTGCGTGAATACTGTGAGAACTGGGCGGGTAGGAGTCCCCTGACAGAGATTCACCTGGTGGACAATAAGGATGAAACTGTCAGAGCCCTCGCCTTAGCTGTACAATACGAATTCAAAAACTTGCACCCCAAAATGGCCTTGCCTACGCAGAGTGCCCGCTTCAGAAGAGGTAAACAAGGAAGAGGACAAGGCGGCAATGAATATAAACAGCCACCATACGGGCAAAGTGAACATGGTGGAGCTAGAGGAAGGGGGCGTAGGGGAGGGAAAGCAGAAAGAGGGAGAAGGGAGGATGTTGGTAAACATGGACGGCGAGGAGGTGCAGGAGGAGGGACCAGAGGTTGGGGAGGGAAAGCAGAAGGAGGGAGAGGAGAATATGGTGGTAAACAGGGATTTAGAGGAGAGAGAGAAGGGAGAGGAGAATGGAGAGAAAGTGAAACTCAAGAAGATTATCACAAAAACAGAGAGGAGCCAATTAGGAGGTTTGAGGGGACAGGCCGAGGGGAAATCCTTCAAACCAATAACACGCCAGAAGGTCTGAAGATTATTCTAAGAAAGGGAAATATCCAGGAGGAGTGTGTAAGTATGCCTACTGTAATTATCAGTTATAATCATATGTTTTAATATGTTTGTATAATTAAAATAGAATTAATTGTAAAATGAATGTAGTTGTATGACTATGGATTTTAGATTAACAATATTTCTGTATGCATAACTTTTAACAACATTTCAATTTCTTGTGTGGTCCTGTAGAAGTGATTTTGTTTCAATATCAATTACTGTTGGCTGGTCGGTTAAGTAATGTTTGGTGATGTTTTTTTTTTAACACTTCTAGTCTGATGTCATTGTCAACACCATCTCCGGGGATTTGAATCTAAGTAACGGCGCTGTGTCCAAGGCCATACTAGAAGCGGCCGGTCCTCAGATCCAAAAGGCAGCCAAAGAGGTGGCTCACACCGGCAGGTTGGACTATGGTGATTTTGTGGTCACTGACGGCTACAACCTGCTATGTCAGAAGGTGATACATACTGTTTGTCCTCACTGGGACCTCGGATCTGGCAGTGCAGGCAAGGTGAGCAAAGATTGTGTTGAACACATTATCATTTTAAGCATTGCATTTCTTTATTGGACAAGAAAGTTGAAAAAGAAAGAGTTCTACATGTGCACTACAAGCAGTGACCAAACTCATTTTTCTTTTCTAAATTGTTTTCATTTCAAGATTTTGAAAACGATCATCAGTGATTGCCTTAAAGAAGCAGAGAAACGCAGTCTGGCATCCATGTCTTTCCCAGCCATTGGCACTGGGAACATGGGATTCCCCCATGACCTGGTCTCCAAGATGATCCTAGAAGAGATCAAGGACTTCAGCCAGAGGACAAACACTGCACACCTGAAAGAGGTTGTCATTGTGGTCCACCCCAGCGACCGCCAAAGTGTGGATGTAAGTCTGAAAAACACGCATGCAGTATCCTCACACACCGATTGTGCTGTCGGGATCGCTCCAAGGTGTTTATTAAAAAGCCCATGTTCTTTTTGTTTCTCCTTTTCATAGTGCTTCAACAGGGAATTCAAAGGTCAGACACAAGGAAACACTTGGCAGAGATCACAAGCTGCCGGTCAATCAAACCAGCCCAAATCCAATGCCGGCCAATCACAACATCCCAAATCCAATGTTGGCCAGTCAAAGCAGTCTTCTGGTGAGCTTTTATTTACAAGTTTCCCCAAAAACAAGACACCATAGAGGGGAATCTTGCTGTCTCTTTAGAGCAGTGGTCACCAAACTTTTGAAGCCCAAGATCACTTTTTCATTTCAAATGTGAGCTGAGATCTACCATTGCAAAAAAACACTAGAAATATTAAATGTGATCTTTACATTACATTGACAGACTTAATACAAACAAACAACAAAAGATATAAAGTGCAAAATATGACCTAAAAATGATCATTAACAAGCTCGGCACACACACACTCTAACAAAGCACGCGGAATAACTGCACCGTGACTATGTTCAGTAACAGGCAGAGACACCCGGTATGGGCTACTTGCACTCAGGGTGGTGTCGTACATCCCTATTAAAACAATACTGCTCGCCAGTTTCCATTGGACATGTCATTTCAAAAGAAAGATTTGGGGAAAACAGGGAAAGACAAGGACATAACATTGACAATAACAATAGTTGTAATGATAATAAAAACTTTTAAACGGATGTGCCACCTATACATAATTAACAAAACAGTAAACTTGCTAGAAATCTTAACTAACATTTGAGATTAAAGATGAATACTAGCTTTTCGCATTGCAGGTCTCATTATGTGGCGGTGGACTTGCTAAGGTGTTAGGCTTCTTACCATTTCACAATTGTTTATGTATGATGATGCTTGAATCCTTTCTCCAACTTTTGCGGCACAATTGGAAATTCAGGAGCGGTATTTAGGAGAATGCGGAAAGAGTTGTGCACAGAGCACATTCTGCAACTCGCTTGGCCTGATTATATTTTCCCTCATTGAACAACAAACACACACAGACAATCACAGGAGTAATAGAGATTATTTAAACCAGTTAAAAAATATTTTTTTTTACAATACGCTTGGTGATCTACTAGAAATCAACTGTTTTGAGACCACTGCTTTAGAGAATTAGATTGACCCCTCAATTAATTGAATTAAGACTTTTCCATTAACTGTTTCTTTTCATTAGGCCCAGGTCTCTTTGGACAGGTGCAAACCCCTTCTCTGGGTGTGTACATCATGCAGATGGGTCATGTGACATTTGAAGTGTCATCCGGAGACATTACCAAGGAGAAAAGTGATGTCATTGTCAATTCCACAAATAAGGACTTTAACCTCAAAACAGGTGACTTGTGTGAACAGACACTCAAAATATTTAATGGTTGAATTGTTGACTTTTAGAATTTAGGAATCATGCATATTGTATTCTTTGTTTCTACCAGGTGTATCCAAGGCCATTCTAGAGGGAGCTGGATTTAATGTAGAATTGGAGTGCACAAAGCTTGGTGTGTATACACGTTCCACCAGTCTTTAAGTTAACTTAACAACAGTACTGGAAGCCAGGCCAGCTGTCATGATTGAGATGACTTATGAATATGCCCTCTACATTATCACACACCCTGTGACAGGGTCTTTATGCACACCACACCCTCAAAACACACCCATCACTTAGCACCATCTACAAGCATGCATGAAAACACCACCTATTTTTGTCTGGCCTCCTCCGTTCAGGTCCGCTCCCAATCAGCGTTTGGTAAACGATTGACCTTGTCTTCTCTGAATACTGCTGTAATATCGTTTTGACATGTCAGTCAACCTCAGTGTGTTGAAAGGGGTTGAACATCTTAAACCATGCTGGCCTGACTCACTGGGTTAAAAATGATGGCTTGTATACAACTGGTGTTGCATTGATTGGGAATATATTTGCGACTGTTTCCTTGATCTCTCTCTACAGCCAAATCTCCAACCTTCAGCGATGGAATGATCATGACATCAGCTGGATCTCTCCCATGTAAAAACATAATACATGTCGTGGGACGGAATGTCCCTGAGGCTGTAAAGGAGACTGTTTACGGTGTCCTCAAGATGTGCGAGGAGCAAAAGGTTACCTCAGTGTCCTTCCCAGCACTTGGAACAGGTACAGTAACCATTCTGAATGGATAATGTTATTTTGTGTCTTGGCTACTATTTGTTTTTTGTTGCTACATTTAACATTTTAGTCATTTAGCAGGTTCTCTTATCCGGAGTGACTTATGGTAATGAGTGCATTCCTTCACAACAGACAGTGCTAATCTGCTGTTTAGGAGTGGTTATATGCTTACCTGCCAGGGTCCAAAATTAACTTTTTGGCTTTCCAGCTAAGGTGGCTGGTAGATGAAAATATTTACCAGCCCAAAAAATACATTGCTTTTAACCATCGCAATTTGCTGATAGTTGTATTTAGCATGTCATCTCGGTCTCAATTCTCAATCAGTCAAGTAGGGTGCAGCTGTAATAGTAATAACATTAACATGAATTTAGTTGTTTCAACCTTCTAGTGCAGGGGTCTTCAAATCTGGACCTCGAAGCCAGTTACACTCCATATTTTCATTGCAACCCTAATTAGAGACTTTAGACCTGAGATACCAGGTGGGTGCATTTAATGAGGTAGAACAGAAAACCAGCAGGCCCTGAACCTCGTAGGGTAAGATTTGAAGACCCCTGCAAGTCTACTGTAACACATAATAAATGCCATGGTATTTGCCTTTAAATGCATGATACACAATGCATTAAAATAACAGTAGGTATTTCTAGTTCAATGTAATACACTGATCAGCCATAACCACCTGCCTAATATTGTGTAGTTCCTCGATTTTCCACCAACACAGCCCTGACCCGTTGAGGCACAGACTCCACTTGACCAGGGGTCTTCAAATCAGGACCTCAAAGCCAGTTCTGCTCTATTTTTTTATTTGCACCCCCTATTAAACTCCCGTCATGTTTTTGGAACACCTTCATTGTATTGCCATCTTTCACAGAAGTTCCTCATTATTTTCGGTGGATGAAATGGCGAGGGGGCGCTCGCATGAGCCATGTTAGGAGTGGTCTCCTCGGCCTGGACGATTTAGTTTCTCTTTGTTGGGGGCTCCAGTCCCACATTTAACCTCAGCATGGTGGCGGGTTAGTTTAAAATGTCAACCAATAAGTTTACCTCAGGTTTTAGCTACTGTATCACAAAAAAGGCTGTTTGATGACAGATGCACTTAGTGGTACACACGAGCACGACACATGCAGTACGGCAGATCCAACAGATTGAAGTGACAGCAAACCAGTCGCTTTATTCACAAACAATAGCAAAAGAACACATCTGTACACAGAGTAAACTAAAGGTGCTGAAACGCATAACACTAAACAAACGACGAAACACTGTGACGGGACTTACTTACACGAGACAAGAGTATCCGCAATGAGCCACCCCCAGTGACAGAAACAAAGGACATATAAACACACACAAATTACCAAGTGCAAACAGGTGCGCGTAATGTCCAACGTGACCAAGGTGAGCTTCAAAATAAAAGTGCTCCCCAGAATACCACCACCTACTGGCACCGTGCTACCCTGTACGTTGCATTGTATTCTTTTTTTCACTTACTCATATGCCTTCCATTTTTCCCATCTGATTTTGGCCTTGTAGTCAGAATTGCCTGTGTCATGACATTGTCAGTCTGTCCCTGTCTGCATCTTATTTATTTACACATTCATAAGAAGGCAAGAAAAGTACCAAAAACATACAATGGGTGTGCATTTTATGTGCACAAAATACAAAAAGATGAGGAAGAAACAGACATTTCGGGGCAAAACTAGCATCCCTCCCTCGGTACCCTGGCCCCGATCTGTGTCCTTCTGCTCCTCCATCGCCATTTCATTGTCCGTCTGCCTCCATCTGTCTGTCAGGCCTAGGTGGAGCAAGTCCATCTGCTATGGCGGACGCCATGATTAATGCCGTGGTGGACTTTGTGAGGAAGAAGAAGGGGCGGTATGTGAAGAACGTGAAGATTCTGATATTCCAGCCCGCTATGGTGGCAGAGTTCCACATGAACATGATGAAGAGAGTGGGACAGGAAGTGGAGGAGAAGGGCATTCTCACCAAGATTAAAGGTCAGTATGTGCACTTCAGGAGAGCTTGTATGCACCCGATGTTTTGGCCCAAAGTTGACTTCTCTTATGCATGCCCTGTTCTTCATAGATTCGGTGACAAGCTTTATCATGGGACCCAGTGAAGAATTGAACTCATCACGTGATGCTGGTGAGGACTTTGTCCTGGTAGGAGAGGAATTTGAACCGACGGTGTTCCAGCTGTGTGCTGAGACGCGCAAGGCAGTCACACATGCCCGGGCCTGGGTTGAAAGCCTTATAGTGAAGGAGCAAACAGAGAAAACCATCCAGGACCCATACATAAGCCAGCTGAGCCAGGAGGACTTGGAGAAGCTGCAGGCCATGCAGAGGGAGCTAACCGTCAGCATACGGCTGGAGATGGGGGCTCTACAACTGGAGGGATTGACCCGAGATGTGCTAACAGCAGATGGCCGCATCCGGGATATGCTTCTTGCTGCGGAGAGGACAGAAAAACGCAAGCGGGAGGCCTTCCTGTTGAGCAGTCTGGTGGAGTGGCAGTACCAAGACACCAATGCTTCTATGGTGGCTTTCAATTTGTTCACCAACCTTGACCTGGAGGAGGCCTTTGAAAAGAAGCTCGGGAAAAAAATCAAGATCAATGGTGATGATTATGATGCTGACGTCATCCACAGAAAAGCTTCCAGGATACGCGACAAAAAACAAATTGAGTTACTGAGAAAAGATTTGAGAGGTAGGTCCCCCTATAATTAATACTAATCTGTCTAGACAAAGACAGTTAATTAGTTGTTCTTCTCCACGCTAAGATAAAAGGTAACATGCAGCCATATACATACATTTACATATATCTACTTAGGTATTCCCTTGGTGTTGTTTGTCATTTATTTCCCTAGTATTTAAATGATCGTTTTTAAGGTATGTGTTGTGTGATGAATTGAACAGTTAAAGCCAAGCTGTATTTCGTTTGTCCAGAGGATGCATCTTTGCCCGGGCATTGGGATGATATGAAGGGCAGCCTCCTTAAGCTTGTTCTTCTGACACCTACATCCACTGAATACCAGGAGGTGGAGAAGGAGTGTGTGAAGACGGGGTTGAGCCTCACTATTGCTGAAGTATGTCCATATGGAAATCAAGATCATTAAAATGTTGAAGGACATTGAAGTTAAAGCCAAAAGCTTGTTTAAACTGTTTTTTGAAATCCACTACTTTCCTCTTAAACCAACTCAACCTCAACTGTCCAGCTGGTCGATACTAAATGCTTTTTTGATAAGGTGTGTTTTTTTGTGGTATTGCCAGATTGCGCGTGTCCAGAATGAGGCACTGTGGAAGAGCTACCAGATTAAGAAAAAACACCTGGAGGAGAAGAACAAACACACCAACAATGAGAGACTGCTCTTCCATGGCACCCAGTCCACATCCATCGACCAGATCAATAACAGTGGCTTCAATCGCAGCTACGCAGGAACGCATGGTAGGAATGTCATACATATCATGCATATCTGCCATTGGTGCCTGTAGTGTTTTTATCACAAAGATGTTCTATAACCAGAATAAATGCAGCCTAAACAAGAATTGGGATCTGCCTTGTGTAAAACAAGCCTTTATGCATCCTATGGATCTTTTACTATTATTCTTACTTACAGGTGCTGCAATTGGCAATGGATCCTACTTTGCTGTTGACCCAGCGTATTCAGCAAACGGCTATGCTCCGCCTGACGCCCAAGGGGACAAACGCATGTACCTGGCCAGGGTCCTAGTGGGAGACTTCACTAAGGGACAGGCACGTTTGGTGGTCCCCCCTGCCAAATCGTCAGGGAATGCGGCTGACTTGTACGACAGTGTCACCGATAACCCCTCCAATCCTACCATGTTTGTGGTCTTCAATGATGTCCAGGCTTATCCAGAGTATCTCATTACATTTAAGTAACTGTATTTAACCCAGCTGTCTGCTCCCACGCCAAAGGTTTTTAACCAGATGTGATGGGACCACATTCATGTCAAAGGTACGTGGGTTACTGATGAATCTCTTCTGAGTGGTTTCTTAGAAAGTGAATGTACTTCACTACATACATTGTAGTATTCACATACTACATACATGTACATTCATCAATTGCACTGCAAGGAGAATTGGAAAGTGCACTCCAGAACATACCCTGACTATGTTTTTGTGACTTTGACAGACAGTAAATTTTTCTTTATATATCCTTTTGGCACAGTATGTTATATAATCTTTGTATTCCTTTTTTGTGTGGTCTACACACAAATCAAAATTTTCCAACGTATTTACATTTACCCATTTCTATCCGGGATTGACAACAAACGTGGAGTTGGCAAGCTACATCAGGACTGGAATTTGAGCCTCTAGGGAAGGATATTTCGTTGAATTACATAAAAAGGCTTTCTAGGTGATATGTGGAACCATGTTTTTCTTTTACTTTTTGTTTTAGATGTAAAATCATTAATGCTGTTATCTGGTAGATGAAGGTATATTTACTGTGTCATGTCTGACAGTGCCTACACTTTAAATAAAAATAAATTGAAG
This sequence comes from Novumbra hubbsi, assembly GCA_016801125.1. Classification (NCBI taxonomy): domain Eukaryota; kingdom Metazoa; phylum Chordata; class Actinopteri; order Esociformes; family Umbridae; genus Novumbra; species Novumbra hubbsi. The sequence continues at coordinate 21,781 of JACXGK010003531.1, read as the reverse complement.
AATATAACTTTTATTACTTTTTATTACATTAAACTCATCTATGAACAGGATAATATCTCATTCTAATTATATAAGTAGGTATGCTACAGGTTTTATGAAGGTGATGAAACATTTGGTCACTAGAGGGCAGGAATATGCTGATGTCCTTGCAGTTAAAGTACATAGAGTTCAGGTGTCTTGAGTATGAATATTCATGTTTTGTGGGGACTTTTTAGACAATTATGTATTGAACATTCATTATTTCATGCTGCATGAAAGAAACAAAGCAGTCTATATATCCAGTGAACACAGGAAATTACACAACTTTCCAATAAACCTCATCATAGTGGGGATCTCACATGCCATATAATGGCAGCACATGGGAATGTCAAGGGGCGTTGGGTCAGCGTGAGCCGATACTTGCTGGATAATAGGTCAGCGGTTTGTACTGAGTTGAGATGTGGCTGTTGACTGTGGTAACAGGATGATGTCATGGACCAAAAGGTTTGGAAAGAGCTGCTGTCAGGAACATATGCCTATGTAGCCTGGCTGTAGATGACAGTTAGATGTTAGATAAATTATCCCATATGGAGACAGGACCCATGGATGAACATTTATGGTGTCCTTTCCCCTGTGCCGACCTCCCGGAAGTCATGCAGCTTTGCACCTATCATGGATGAACACACATTAACATATGCTCAGTGAGGGAGTCACTGATTGACTGCCTGTGTGTTTGCAGTAGGGAGAGGAGCCATACCCTCTAGCAACCTGTGACTATCCATCAACTTGGGAAATGATAAGCCTGGACAGATATATTTATATGGTTAATTTTGTCACAGCTATGCTCTCTTTATATTCTGGTGTTGAGTTTGTTTCTTTTACCCTTATTAGTTTTAGAAGTAAGTGATGGCTGACCAAAGGGACACATCACACATAGAACACGAGATACTGCGCAACTGTCGGTTTCTCCGTTTGTGTACAGCGTCATTTTTATGATGAGGTTTGTCTGCATACACCAGAATGGGCAGGCTGAAGTTTGTTTGTTTCCCTATTTTTTGTCTTCTTACAAGGGAGCTGAAAAGGAAGAAAAGCATGTCTTGTTTTTTTACATGAGATAATATTACTTTGTGCCATTTGACCTCCTCATTTCTATGTTTCCAGTATGTGTTACCTACAGTGGAGGACATTTGATGCCCTGCTGATTTTCTACGTTTGCCCACTGCTGAACAGTCTATACTTTTAATGGTAGGTCTATTTGTAACAGTGAGAGACAGAACAACAGAAAAATCCAGAAAAACGCATTTAAAATAAGTCATGAATTGATTTGCATTTTACTCAGTGAAATAATTATTTGACCCCTTTGTAAAACATGACTTAGTACTTGGTGGCAAAACCCTTGGTGGCAATCACAGAGGTCAGACGTTTCTTGTAGTTGGCCACCAGGTTTGCACACATCTCAGGAGGGATTTTGTCGCACTCCTCTTTGCAGATTCTCTCCAAGTCATTTAGGTTTCAAGGTTGATGTTTGGCAACTCGAACCTTCAGCTCCCTCCACAGATTTTCTATAGGATCAAGGTCTGGACACTGGCTAGGCCACTCCAGGACCATAATTTGCTTCTTCTTGAGGCACTCCTTTATTGCCTTGGCCATGTGTTTTGGGTCATTGTCATGCTGGAATACTCATCCACAACTAATTTTCAATTCCCTGGCAGAGGGAAGCAGATTCTCACCCAAGATTTGACTCTATATGGCCCCATCTATTGTCCCTTTGATGGGGTGAAGTCGTCCTGTCACCTAAGCAGAAAAACATTCAGATGTTCATTGGCAAACTTCTGACGGGCCTGTACATGTGCTTTCTTGAGCAGGGGGACCTTGCGGGCGCTGCTGGATTTCAGTCCTTCACGGCGTAGTGTGTTACCAGTTGTTTTCTGGTTGACTATGTTCCCAATGTATACTTTTTTTATTTTTTATATTTTTATCCCTTCTATAAATGCAGTAATGTAGCTTTATTAGCCCTTCTGTTAGAGCACTAAGGTAGCCTTATTAGCCCTTCTGAAAATGCAGTAATGTAGCCGTATTATTCCTTCTGAAAATGCAATTAGATAGCCTTATTAGCCCTTCTGAAAATGCAGTAAGGTAGCCTTATTAGCCTTTTTAAGCCATTAGCCTTTTTAAAAACTTTTTTATTACCCGTTTTGAAAGACAATGGGGCAGTTCTGACACCATCCCCTGTGCCGCCACCCCCCAGCTCCAGCCCACACCCCCCACCTCAGCAGGAGTATGGGGCAGTCCGAAACTGCCCATCCCAGTGCCCCTCCTATCCCCACAAAATTCGACTCTTTTTGTCCTGGAGAGGGATGTTAACAGAGTGTTTAAGAGACAGAGCCCCCGCAAAGCGGCTGGGCCAGACTCTGTCTCTCCATCCACTTCAAAGCATTGTGCTGATCAGCTGTCTCCGGTGTTTACAGACATCTTTAACACCTCACTGGAGACCAGCCTGCTTCAAGACCTCCACCATCATCCCCATCCACAAGAAACCAAGGATCACAGGACTTACCGACTACAGACCTGTTGACCTGACCCCTGTGGTCATGAAGTCATTTGAGCACCTTGTGCTGTGTCATGTCTGTTTGGCTGTTTACATTCAGCACCTTTACTTTACGTCTACAGTTCGTGTTTAGTGTCTGTTTTATGGAATGAATTCACTTTTACTTTACATAATGTCTGCATTTGGTTTCGCTACACACCGTGGACGTGACATGCTGTCTCACCTTAAAGCCATCAACGACCCTCTCCTGGACTCCCTGCAGTTTGCCTACAGAGCAAACAGGTCTGTAGACAATGCAGTTAACATGGCCGTCCACTTTATCTTCCAGCACCTAGACTCCTCAGGAACCTATGCCCGGATCCTGTTTGGGGACTTCAGCTCTGCCTTTAATACAATCATTCCTGCCCTGATGCAGGACAAGCTGGGGAAACATGTCTCAGATCCCCGGTCCATCAGCACCGGATCCCCTCAACTGCTGCAACTCCAGTCATCAATCCATCAAGCTCCTAAAGTTTGCGGATGACACCACCCTCATTGGGCTCATCTCTAGTGGGGATGAGACTGCCTACAGGTCGGAGATTGACCACCTGGTGAACCGGTGCAGACAGAACATTTTGGAGCTCAACACTCTGAAGACAGTAGAGATGGTTGTGGATTTTTAGAAGAACCCAGCACCACACACCCCCATCACCCTGTGTGAATCCTCTGTCACTATTGCAGAGTTCTTATGCTTCCTGGGCATCATCACCCAGGACCTCAAGTGGGAGCAAAACATCACCTCCATTACCAAAACATCACAGCAGAGGATGTACTTGCTGCGGCAGCTGAAGAAGTTCAACCTGCCAAAGACAAGGATGGTGCACTTTTACACAGCCATCATTGAGTCCATCCTCACCTCCTCCATCACCATCTGGTACACTGCTGCCACTGCCAAAGACAAGCGTTGACTGCAGCATACCATTAGATCTGCAGAGAAGGTGATTGGCTGCAATCTGCCACCCCTTGAGGACCTGTACATCACCAGGACCCTGAGGCGCACTGGAAAGATTGTGGCTGATCCCTCCCACCCTGGACACAAACTGTTTCAGCCACTCCCATCTGGCAGGGGGCTAAAGTCCATAAGGACCAACACCTCTCGCCACAAGAACAGTTTCTTCCCATCGGCAGCTGGCCTCATCAACAAGGCCAGACGACCCCCCACTGACACTGACACTCTCTGCCCCATAACTTAAACTCATTACATTATTTAGAATTTGCATTAATTCCATTTATTTCAATAAAAAAAAATGTTTTACCTCATACTACTTGCTGTGTTTTTCTGTCATGCACCATAGCACCAAATACAATTCCTTGTTTGTGTAAATGTACTTGGCAAGAAAGCTGATTCTGATTCATCCATCATCAGCACCCCAACCTCCTCCCTCACGTCATGCATTTGGATCCCCAACCAAACCTCCGTTCCGCCCGGTTCCCTTACATCTATGGTTAGGTTTTACACCTGCGTGTAGCTGGCCTTAATCGTTTCTGCTCCGTTTGTGCCGTTACATTTGTTTTGTGCTGCTGCCACCGACACCCCAAAACATGCTTCAAACCAGCACAAACGGAGCACAATTTAGCCTTTTTAGTTTCAATTTGGACCTCACAGGTCCTCATCTGGCAGCTTCATTAAATAGTACCCACAAAACACCAGTCACAACATCAACATAGGAGAGACGACTCCAAGATGCTGGCCCGGCGGAGTTTTTCATCCTTCCAGTGTCTGTGTTCTTTTTCCCAGTCTGAAATACGGCCTTTTCTTGCAACTCTACTCAGAGTTTGCTTTGGAACCTTTCTTCTAAGGTTGTAAAGTCCTGTGCAATATATAGTGCATTTCACCTGATATTTTTCGGGATGGAGCTTTCAATTACCTCCTACCGGGTCAAGCTCTTCCTCACCGGTTGTCAATGGGTGAGGATGACAGTAGTGGACACGTATCTACAAGACCAGGGACGTGAACCAGACAGCCGGTGACCCAGACGTGCCCAAAGCTGCCAGTGGCCGCTCCTCAACTCCAGGCTGTGACCGGTAGCACCAGCAGGCCCAGCAGCAGGTCCGTCACGGCTGCTCTAGGTCGCCAGGACACGCCATGTTTCCACATTAGTAGTATTGCTACATGCATCGATACCCTTTGCACTGTCTTAAGGCCCCTACACTCGATTTTCAGCAGTCTGTTCGAGGGGTTTAATGACAAAGCTGTAGGTGTCCATCACATTCATGAACACTTCAGATTGGCTTACACTGCAGGGGGAGGCTGTGTTGCATCATCTATTTTTTCACTGTTTTATAGAAGGCTACCTTCTTTTAAGCTGCCCTGGTGGGGAAAAACTGTTCCCATTACGCTGTGCTACATATATATATATATATATATATATATATATATATATTTATATGCTATAATTGGCTCCATGGGGAGGGTTATTCAACATGGAAAAGAATTGACCAATGAAAACACATCCTTGACTTTTTTCATATTTGTTTCGTTTCAGTACCTCCACATCATTTGACTGAGAAATGTTAATGAATGCTGTTGATGCGCTGGGTGTTGTTGATTCTGGAAGGTCACTATAACATCCTTTATGTCAACTCTAACTTGAAGCTTAGCTAAAGTCTATCTCCAGGCATTTTCTAGTAATCATCTTGGAATCAGTGGAAGAGGTCAATGCTGACCTAGAGGTCTGCTTGAAATGTGCATTTGATTTAAATCCAAAATGTTATGTTAACAAAGGGCTAACCAAAAAGAGGCTGTTTTAATAAACCATGTTGAATCATTCTTAGCAGTGTTTTAGAATCCATGTAAAGTTGTTCTTAGCACTGTTTCATTCAACATATCTAATAATCCTTAGCACTGTTTTTCAGACCACATTGAGTAATCCTTAGTATCCTCAGTACTTTGGTAGTCACCTCTCATTTTAAGTGAGCAATCATCAGTATCCTTAGAACTTTGTTGGTCACCTTTCATTTGGGGTGAGTAATCCTCAGTATCCTTACTACTTTGGTGGTCATCGCTCTTTAGGGGTGAAACAACTAGGCCACGTTACTGAAAACATTCCAACTAACCAAACGTCTTCATGACGCTTGTATCAGGATTGTATCGAAGCACAAATCTGTGGAAGGGTACAGAAAAATGGCTACAGCTTTGAAGGTCCCAATGTGCACAGTGGGCTCCACCATCCTCAAAGTTTGGAACCACCAGCACTCTTTCTAGAGTTGACCGCCCGGCCAAACTGAGTGATCGGGGGAGAAGGGCCTTAGTCAAGGAGCTGACCAAGAACCCGATGGTCTCTCTGAGAGAGCTCCAGCGTATCTCTGTGAAGACAAGAGAACCTTCCGGAAGGACAGCCATCTCTGCAGCACCCCACCAATCAGGCCTGTATGGTAGAGTGGCCGGATGGAAGCCGCTCCACAGTAAAATGCACCTGACAACCAGCCTGGAGTTTGCCAAAGGGCACCTGAAGGACCCTCGGACCATGAGAAACAAAATTCTCTGGTCTAAAGAAACAAAGACTGAACTCTTTGGCTTGCATGACAAGTTTCATGTCTGGAGGAAACCAGGTACCGCTCATCACCTGGCCAATATCACCCCTACAATGAAGCATGGTGGTGGCAGCATCATGGTGTAGGGATGTTTTTCAGTGACAGGAACTTGTCAGGATCTGCCCAAAAATAGGTGTGCCATGCTTGTAGCATCATACTAAAAAATACTTAAGGCTGTAATTGCTGCCAAAGGTGCTTTAACAAAGGATTGAGCAAAGGCTGTGAATACTTATGTACATGTTTATATTTTTTTTCTTCTTAATTTTTGCAAATCAATTAAAAATATTAAACAAACGTTTTCAATTTGTCATTATGGGGTAATGTGTGTAGAATTCTGAGGGAAAAAAATATTAAATCAATTTTTGAATAAGGTTGTATGTAACAACAAAATGTGGAACAGTGTACAAAAGAAAATAGTTTTTTACACTATTAACCTATTGCTAACAAAAACGACACAAATAAAACAAACTTTGCATTGAAATACAGTATACAAGTCTGACACCCTAAATATATTTGTTGCACAAATAAATATACATTTTGTACAATTGATCAATCTTTCAGAATAGAAACCAAATGAGCAATACAATCTCCCTTTCTAATTCTAGGCATAAGAGTCCCAATAAATCACAAAAGATACAAAATATCAGCATAATACAGATTTATTTTAAGTTAGTCTAAAGCCTTGGAAATTCCCAGCTCAGGACCTAGTCAATACCATCAAAGAAAACCTTTATGGTGTCACCTCAATGAAAGTCAATATTGTGCTAGTTAGGTTGTAATCATTTTGCATGCTACACACGTTATCATGATGAAACTGTGTGAAAGTATATATATATATATATATATATATATATATATTCAATGTTATGTAAGCTGGTTGTACAGAAAACTGAATATTGTCCTCCTCTGTGAGATTGTGTAGCAAGCAACATTTCATTACATGCATAATATTATACTCATAAAGAGATGGCATAGCTCCATACCTTTTGGTGTTTTTCCTCTTTTTCCTAAACTGGGCACCTGATGTGTTTTTTGTTGTTGTTTTTTTTTGGTTGCAGATCAGGTATGAGCACCAACATGTTGTTGTCAATATTAGCATAATTTCAACAACCTCTTGTTTTTAGTTATCTTTATGCCTGCTCCAGCATACCCAGACACTCAACAACATAACACCAATCGCGCAGAACCACACAAGATAGTTTTACTGTATTGACATGACACAACAGTTGCTGCCAAGCCCACACCCATGGAAGGCCTGACAGGTTCACCATAGGTGGCACCTGGGCTCTCACTCGTTTCTCCTTACTCTTGACTCTCTAATCAGACTTCCTTCCCAGGACTGGTGAGCATGATTGTCTTCATGTCCAAAGGTACCGTACACTGTTCAGCAATTGTGCAAGTATGTGTTATGTGACCAGATGCACGACTGTGTCTGTCTTAGGTTGTCCCAGTATCACAGTTAGGATCTTACCCGTCGTTGGCTAACCAGCCCTCTTCACTGGCCAAACTTCAGGACTCATAATGGAAAGCGTTGGAGGATAAACCATTTTTAAAGTGATTGTCAATCAAGTTCCTTGAGTCAATAGTGAATTGGCCCACCACACCGCCATGCCCAGACATCCCCCAGGGTGTGGGCCCCAGCAACGACCAGATAGTGTCATGGCCAGTGAGAGGCGAACACTCAATCTCACCATATACCAAAGCTCTTACTCATACATCATCCATACCACACATACACTATGACACACAACGCATCCAAAACACATACACAAACACATGTAGACATACAATGGGGCAAAAAAGTATTTAGTCAGCCACCAATTGTGCATGTTCTCCCACTGAAAAAGATGAGAGGCCTGTAATTTTCATTACAGGTACACTTACACTATGACAGACAAAATGACAAAGAAAATCCAGAAAATCACATCTTTAATGAATTTATTTGCAAATTATGGTGGAAAATAAGTATTTGGTCAACTACGACTTATATTGAAAAAACTGTAATGACACATCAAATGTTGTCTTAATACGGCACCATACACCTGATGCCATGGAAGTGGAACGTCCAACATATCCTCCCAGATGTTCAGATTATTATAAGGTCTTGCTGTCAAACTTTTTATAGTCAGTTGGAACAGATCCATTTTACTGTTGATATTGATCCCTTTTAGCCATGCATGGTTTTTAATAGATAATCGACCAGGTAGTTCCTTGTTTTCTAGACACATTAGTTTTCTTTTGCATTTTTGTGGCACGGCTGCAACCACATGATTGTATTCCTGAAGTGAACATATCTTTCTGTGTATTTGTAATAGTAGTTATGTCTTTAACAAACTATTAATATATTTGAGTTAAGACATATTATTTGTTGTATTATTTGTTCTTGTTCTTCTGGAGGGTGAAATTGGAATTGTAACCAACTTTGAATTGATTCGTTTTGGAATGTTGATATTTTAAACAAGGTACCATTGTTAATCCATTCAAAATGACTGTCTTTAATCTGTAACATGGCAAAAAGTCCATTCGTAAACATGGGATGAGCCTCTCTTAACAGTTTGGATTTAAGCCCTGATATTTAATAGATTGACACCTCCCATCTCATAGTCATTATATAGATATGCTCGTTTTACTTTATCTGGCTTACCATTCCAGATCAAGTAAAATATTTCTTTTTCAAAGGCTTTGAAGAAGGATTTGTCTGGTGTAGGTAGTGCCATGAATTGATATGTGAATTGTGATATGACCAGTGAGTTAACCAGAGCTACTTTGCCATAAATAGAGAGATGCATTCCTGTCCAAGGCTTCATTATTCGATCAAGTCTATTACTTTTTCTATCAAAATTATTTGATGTGAGATCTGTTAACTTTCTCGTTATGTGTATCCCCAGGACATCTACTTCCCCATCAGCCCATGCTATAGGAAGTTTACAAGGTAACACAATGTATGATTTCGTTTATTACCTTTTTTATTCTAAGGGCTATACATTTTGCACCTGGATGTCTTAGATCTTTTCCATTTGTGTTTATTGGGCCCATGAGCATCAATACGTTACCCATCCCCCAGCACTGTCAAGAGTAAACCTAATCACCTTTGGGATGTGCAAACCGGTTTTATATTATTCTTATAGATTTAGCCAAAAAATTAAAACTACTTTTTTAAATGACAATGAAAATATATATTTACAGTATTTTGAATGAATTGTGGTTTATTTTGTAGCATTTCGTAGTGTGACGGATTTGACTAAATATGACTTAAAACAATCACGCAAATTTCATCTGAATGTGTTTGTGCCTCGTGCTGTCCCCCGGCAAGATGCCACCCTTGGCTGCTGCCGCTTTTTCCCATACCTTAATCCACCACTGCTTTTGGTCCTTAATGACTCACAATTATGTTAAGTGTCAACATACACTGCTCAAAAAAATTAAGGGAACACATATTCATTACTGTATAACATCAGGGATATCAATCTGTACAGTTAGGATGCATAAGCAATTGTGAATCAATGTCACCTGTTTTGGTGCAAATGTAACTCCTGCGGCAACAGCTAGACAACCCTTAAAATGGAATGGTTTTGCAGGTGATGGCCACAGACAATTGCTCACGCCTTACCCATTTTGGCTGATTCTTCTCTAGTTTTGTATTTTTCAAGTGTCCTTGACTGGTTGCCTGAGGTGGTACCCCTTTCTCTTCACGGATGAGTTTCCCAGACCTAAATCCAATTGAGAATCTCTGGGACCTTGGTGAATCTCAGAATCAGCTTTATTGCCACGTAGGGGTTACCCCTGCAAGGAATTTGCCTTGATGTAAACGGTACTTAAAAGCAACATGGAAACCCTATACCATAACTTTTTAAAAATCCTTCTTAATTTTCCTTTAAACTTTTATCTGTATTTTTTTAAATGTTAAAATTATTCATGTCTGTTTTAATCAATCTGTTAAAATTGTGACCGAAAAGTGGGAAGATGTAAGAGGTTGAATTGGGGAGTTGGTTTGTAAAACGCATACTCGTACAAAGTGTGAATGTAAGTACGATCGCAATGAGTGTATGAGTGTATTATTGTGAATACACTGGGATGTAAGTGGGCGCGCTGCATTGTGTGAATGATCCACGGATAAAATATCAGTCTGTTTGTATAACGAGACCTGAGTTGCATTGGATGGTTACTGAGTGAATATGTGGACGGGCGAATAGAGGACAAGTTGTAGATAGACTGTTAGTTATGAAATTGTATTGCTCTTTTGATTCTTTTAATGTTTTTTAATTTCTCTTTTAATTTCTCTTTTAATGTCTTGTCTTGTCAGATTTGTCAGTCGTCTAATCAGGAGCATGTCCAGACATTGTTGGAAGTGCATACAGGCACGTGGGGGCCATACACACTACTGAGTTACATTATGAGTTGCTGTGATAAAATGTCCGCAAGTTGGAACAAACTGTGATTTATATTGTTTAATTTGATTAAGTTGGAGCCCTCAGTTCAGCTCAGTGATTTTGGTTACCGTTGACAGTTGTTTGGTCATTTTGTTCTCAACTGATATACAGTAAAGAATTGGATCTTTAATATATTTTGTTCATCTATACCCAATGTGTGTTTTATGTGTTCCCTTCATTTTTTTGAGCAGTGTATAAGAAGTGCTAAATACCCAGTTATCGGAAACCCCCCTACATTTACAGTGGGCATGACAAAAGACCTGTCTCTACTATAAGGGCCAATTATTTCTTAAGAAAAATAGAGGGAGTGTTAAAGAAAGGAAGGAGATTCAGAGGAAAAGCCAAAAATTGGAAGCCCATAAACTTTCATTTAAATATAGCTGTCCACCATTACTGTAGACAGGTATCACCAGCCTAGCGAATGTAAGCAACCAGTGACATTTACGGCAGGCTTTGACAAAACACAGATCTGCTATGTTATGGGTGGTTATTACTTAAGATGAGATGTCAGAGAGTGAGAAAGAACTCTTCAACATCTTCCCCTACATTGGAACCAAGGTCGAATCACCCAGAATCACAACAGCGTAGAGATTTGCACGCAGAACTTTGCTTCTCGGAACACAACTTAAATGATAATGACAAGAGAAGAACCTCACAACCCAACCAATGCAACCAAAATGATTAGTATCTCCACATTAGAAACGTATGCATCTTATATTATACACAAATTTGAAATGAAATCAAACATAAACAAACTCCCATATCTGGAAGGCAACAGCCACGTGCTGCAAGATTTCTGACCCATTGCCATGAGAAAAGGGCAACCGGTGGACCATAAACGTTGTGAGGCTGTTTAGCTCATCTATTTATATGTTTTCCCTTGTGATGCTTCCTATTATCTATTGCAATTACAATGTACATAACTGCCTGTGTAATGTTTTCTCAGTATTGGCTTTGTTTCACTATACATTTGTGCTATTTCACTTTTACGTTTTCACTGATCTTATGTGTTATATTTTCTTTGTTCAACATGCTTTTATGCCAATTAATTGACATTGGTTGAGAGGAGAGAGGGGGAGAAAGTTTGAGGAAGACAACATGGGAATGTGAGATTCTCTGCATTTCATCTGAGTACCATAATCAGGATACCATGGCACCTTTAGTGTAAAAAAAAATGTCCTACCTGTGTTTTGCTCTTTGGAGAAACCAAACGTCTTACCCGTGTTCTGCTCTTTGGAGTAACTAAGGGAAATCTTTAAGGCAACAGAGTCCTCGGCATTGTGAACTCTTCTCCGTTTCCATGGAGACCGTATGAGAGTGATCTCAGTGTCATGCGAATACAACCCAGCAGTTCTAAGGCCACGCCACACTGCTCAAGACCAATGGGAGACAGAATAGAGCCTGCTTTGGTACTGTTCTATAAAAGTCAAGGGGCTTTGCTGGCTAAAGGCCTTATGTCAAATTAGGTTAATTTAGTATTTTGTTTAGTTACTTTCATCATTGTAAACGAAAAATATCAAATATTTGACATCATCACACTAAAGAGCTGGAACGACACTCAACTCTAAAATCAACCTCTGTGTGACAGATATTAGTTTACAACGTGTTTGGTGGCGGATGAGGTGGTTTTAGCATCTCAGAAACAGCTGATGTCCTGGAGTTTTTAAGAACTACAGCCTTTGAATGACAGAGAAGGGTGCTCTACAGAAAAACGATCTAATGAGTGGCAATGCTGGGGGGCAAAAAAAGAATGAACAGACTTGTTCAATCTCCAAAAACAATGACCAGAATCGTACAACCTCAGAGAAAAAGAAATAACAACAAAGAGCCAACATACCCACAGAAAAAGCCAACATACTCAAAGATAACATACTCAAAGGAAAACATACTCAGAGAAAAAGCCAACATTCTCAAAGATAACATGCAGAAAAAGCCAACATACTAATACCAATGAAAACATACTTGCAGAAGGCATACTCAAATACCACCCTGTTATATAGAAGCGCATCTGTGAGCATATGTCTGTATGTGCAATGCATCAACCCAAGAAGTGGATGGACACACAGTGGGTCCTATCTGATTTAGATTAGATTCAACTTTATTGTCATTGAACAGTACAAGTACAGAACAACGATGGTTGTTCAGGTGCTCCAATGTATGGGCCTATAAATGAAGCACAGTTTATAGATGTGCAAATGGCATGGTTAAATAATGTGCAATAAGCAATGTACAGTGTCACGCCCTGGCTCATGAGGAGTGACAAAAACCCTCCAACCAATCCTAAGTATCCGGAAGGAACCTTTCAACATCCAAAGCCCAGGGATTTCAAAAGCTCTCAGGCGTCTTTTTAAGCACAGGTGAGTCGCAGAAAAACTAACGACACTCCTAGCTCCGCCCCCCGTCCCTTGCAAGACAACATAAAACAAGGAAACCACCAAAAACTAGGAGGGGCCGTCACACCCCCCCCCCTTAAAACGGGGACTCAAAGGACCCGCAACCACCACCCATACCCCTAGGGGACAGGCGCACGAGACAGGGCATCCGCCACCACATTCTCAACTCCCCTTATATGGTGCACATCAAGATGGAAAGCCTGCAAAAACAAACACCAACACATTGTCCGCTGATTCGGGCAAAGCATAGAACCCAGGAACGTGAGGGGATTATGATCCGTGTACACCACAACAGGAACCCCCGACCCTACAGGCACCTCAAAATGTTTAAGCGCCCAAATAAGTGCTAGAGCCTCCTTTTTCATCACTGAATAGTTCAGCTGACAACTACTGCATTTCTTAGAAAAGAAACTAACAGGCCTCTCAACACCCGTACGATCAGCCTGAAGAAGAACTGCACCAGCCCCCACATGACTAGCATCCACCTGCCACACAAACGGCACATCTCCACAAGGAGCAGCCAAAACCGGAGCTGAGGTGAGAAGGAACTTGACGCTGTCAAAAGCCTGTTGACAAGCAGATGACCACACAAACTTAGCCTTGGCTTTCAGTAAATTGGTCAACGGCGCCACAACCGAAGATCACGTAGCGACCTCAAATAAGTAGAAATCAAATAATTCTGATCAGTGCACTGTCGCACAACTGTACAGGGACCCTGACATTTTGCTTGAAAAGGGGAACTAACCATAGGCAAAAGGGCAAGCACCTGATTACCAGGACTTAAGACTCGGAACTCAAGTCGATCAACGCGATCATACAGTCGCTTCATCCCCACTTGGGAGGACTCTAGCCTCTGTCTGGCCAGCTCACAAGCAGCATATAACCTGCGCCGGAATCCATGAACATATCCACGCAAATCAAGTTTTTCAGGCTCCGGTGACGTCCAACCGTCTTGGAGCACTGCCAAAGGACCATGCACGGTATGGCCAAACACCAGATCATTAGGGCTAAAACCAGTGCTCTCCTGCGACACCTCCCTTGCCGCCAACAATAACCACGGTAACCCGTCTTCCCAATCCTGTGCCATCTCGGTACAACACGGCCTCAACAACGACTTCAAAGTCTGATGAAACGCTCCAACACCCCCTGACTCTGCGGATGATATGCACTGGCCAGGTTATGCCCAATATGCAGCCGCCCCAGAACCTGTGCAAACAGACGAGAAGTGAAATTGGAGCCCCGATCACTTTGAACCACTCTAGGTATCCCAAATATAGAAAAGAACTGAGTCAAAGCTTTCAAAACCGATCTAGTGGTAATAGAGTGCATCGGATAAGCGGCAGGAAACCGAGTGGTCTGACATCACTGTAAACAAATATGTGCTGCCAGTCTTTGAACGAGGAAGAGGGCCCACACAATCAATAACCAAACACTCAAAAGGCCGACTAACACTCGGAATCAGCAACAACGGAGCAGGCTTAATAGACTGATTTGGTTTCCCAGTCATCTGAAAGGTGTGGCAGGTGCTTACATAACGTGTGACATCCTTCTTGAGCCCGGGTCAAAAGAAATGTCTAAAAATTCGGTCATATGTTTTACGCACCCCTAAATGTCCAGCCAATTCATCATGGGAGACCTGCAAAACCAAGCCACGGTATTTAACCGGTACTACAACCTGACTGACAGCATCCCCCACAAAACCAATTGGCACCCATCGCCTCATCAACATATCCTGATAGAGATAATAACCAGGGGAAACTTCCACCACCTCCTCAATTGGAACTATTTGTTCAAACAAAAGTTTTAAGGAGGAATCCGCCCACTGCTCCTTAACTAACTCAAGTCGAGGGACTGTTAATGGAATTATAGGTAGAGACACAGATGTAGCCATTCCAACCTGCTTTAGTGGCACGGGTACAGCCACTTCATCTCCGGCCATTGAGCGAGTCACCGCACATGCCGTGAACACACCAGGAAGGCCCTTAGCAATCTCATCCTTGACCCCAGAGTTGGGAATGAAGAAACCACTGGAGGTGGAGGCATATCACACCAGACACGTCCTCCAGCAAGATTATTTCCCAAAATAACCGAAACCCCCTCCACAGGCAAACAAGGACGCACCCCCAACACAACATCCCCCTGAACCAGAACGGACTCCAGCCTTATTTAAGTGCCCCCTGCCACCACAAACACTGCTCCCTGCTAAACCAGTACTATGAGTCAGAACATAGCCATCCGCCAAAACAGCAGCCTGAGAACATGTCCTCACCTTCTGCTCATTAATGTACGTGGCAATGCAAACTGGGACGGTGTCCTTAAACTGCTCCAACAGCACAAGGTCACATGACTCAAAACTGGCAACTTCAGAAGCAGTACACCACCGGTTAAACAGCAATACCAACTCCCGTGCAAATTCCACATGAGACTGCATATCCGCCCTCCGCAGGGAACGGAAACGCTGACGATAAGCCTCAGGGACTAACTCATAAGCCCGTAAAACAGCAGCCTTAACCGAGGCATAGTCACGGCTTCCAGCACTGCTAAGAGCCGAATAAGCCCCCTGGGCCCTACCGGTCAAGACACACTGCAGCATTACGGTTTGGTCAGAGTCAGGCCAGTTCCTTGCATCAGCCACATGCTCAAACAATGTGAAAAAGGTATCAGGGTCCCGTTCATCAAACTTTGGAACGAGATGTAAATGACCCACAACATCAAACGGGTCCGGCTTGTTCTCCACAGAGGAATGCACACCGCGAGCCCCAGGGAACGCTGCACTAGCCCAAACACCCGGTGAGAGTTTTCCCTCACGGACCAACTCAAAATGGGTGCAGTCATGGGTGAAGAGAGAGTACAAGAGTGGGCTAAGCACACAGCCCTGTGGGACACCAGTGTTCAGGGTGAGGGTGGAGGCGGTGAGGTTGTCTAACATGACAGACTGGGGTCTGTTGGTCAGAAAGTCCAGAGTCCAGTTGTAGAGAGAGGGGCTGATCCCAAGGTTGTGGAGTTTGGTAACTAGTCTAAAGGGGGTGATCGTGTTGAACGCCAAGTCAATGAACAGCATCCTTACATATGAGTTGGTTTTGTCCAGGTGGGTCAGGACAGAGTGAAGAGTAGTAGAGATGGCGTCTTCAGTAGACCTATTAGGGCGGTAGGCATACTGGTGTGGGTTCAAAGTTGGAGGGAGGCAGTCCTTAAAATGGAAGCACTTCATGATCGTGGGGGTGAGTGCGACAGGTCGGAAGTCATTTAGTCATTTAGGCTTGACGCAGTCGACAGCTTTGGCACTGGCACAATGGTTGTGGTCTTAAAGCACGTGCGGACAACCGCTTGGGGCAGTGACAGGTTTAAGATGTCCATGAAGTCCTAGGCAGATGAACTGCATGCTGAATCATATTCACACTATGTTTAAAACTTGGCATTACATCAGTGGCACTAATGAATGTGAACATCTAGGGAACACCAAGATTTGTGCCTAAACAAACACTTGAAAAAAGACAAAGCTGTCACTCTATAGGTTAAACAAATAGAAATGTAGGTGAGACTGTATGCAGAAATGCACTATACAAAGAACATAAATAATACAAATGTATTCTGCTTCGGTTTAAACATGACTCGTGCACTGTTCCATACATACATATACATATAAATATTCTATATTTTACTGATGTGATTACCAAAACCTAAAGCAGATAAGGATTTACAAGAGGAGGAACTCACCTCACGGTGACTGGGAAGTAGAATGATGATGTCACTGATGAGGTCAGGTGTTTATTTATCTTCCGTCCCTCTACCTCCTCTTTCTTTTCCCATCTTTCTTTCTTTTTGTTTCCCTATTGCCAATCCTCAGTTTCCCTGTCACTTTATCAATGATGTGAGAATGTGCTTCTTCTTCCTGTATTCTCTGTATGTTTCTCCCTCACACATACAAACAAAAACACACACACACACACACACACATTTAAACCCCCAGACACATACAAACAAATAAATAGATGGCCACTCATGCAGGCAGACTTCCTCTGAGGCACAAAAGCAACACTAACAGTACATTAACTGGGATTATAGAATAAACAATGATTTACTAAATGTTTTTCAAGATTGCAACAACTGCATATTACTACAATGATTTTAACATTACTGTATCATTAAATATGGACTGTAGCCTTACTATATCTATAGATTGTTATGTTGTAATTGTAAAGCATATTTATACATCTTAAACACCTACTATTTATTGATCTAAGCCATCTATGTCACTATTCCTCTAACCTCACATTGAAGAAATAAACATCTATTGTGTTTTCAGAGAAGCTGGTTATTGACCTATAGTAAATCAAAAGAGAATGCTTAATCCCAAGGATCTAGAGAGTGTACTCTAAAAATGAAACATCCAGTATTCAGTCATTAAGAGTGCATTAAGCATTCCATAGATCTTAACTCTATTGGCTGATTATGTGGTATACTGTAGTAAACAATATCTCTACTGCCTGATTATGTGGTATATTGTAGTAAATATTAGCTCTACTGTCTGATTATGCGGTATAATGTAGTAAACATTAGCTTTTTTGGCTGCTGCAGTAATGCAAACAGAACCTACATAGGATCATGATGTTTCTGATAGCTGGGGAGCAATCAATGTACTCCCGTAGTCAAGGCATCAAACATCTGTGGTTTATCATAGAACAAACGTGGCCTTGTGAATGATTGTTCGTCTGTGTATGTTTTAATACACCAATAGAAAGACAAAGAAAAACAGGTGGAGTGCAACATTACTCTCTGCTTCTCTCTGCTGGCCAATGGTGGTTCTGAAGTGTGTCTTATTTCTATGACCACAGTTGCTCTCATTTTGTCCATTATGGTATACAGAATAACACTGACACAAGCATGCACCAACACACAATGTATTACACACACACACAAATATTGTGGGATGGCCAACCATCACCTCTCTCTATCTTCGCTAATGTGATATGATGTGTGATGCTCAGCTGTGAAGTCCTCTGTCAACTGAACTTGAATGTAGGGGGAGGGTTGATATATTTATAGACTACAGACATTATCATCAGAAAAGGATCTCTATTACAAGTTTTAAGTAGAGCGTGAAATACAATACAATTTCGCAGTACTAATTCAATAGAGTTTTGCACCATTGCAAAAGAGCTACTGAAACCATGTATGGTTTAATATTGGTCTCGAGTGGTAATAGCATCAAACTGACTTTTCATACACTGCAATAATTTGTGCTCTTTGCAGAATGGGAGTTTTCTGTTTCACAGGCTGTGTTCAGATATCAATGACTTGGCGTGTGTGTGTTCATGTAAGTGAAACCATAGTAATGGGTGTCTAGAATTAAAATGTGTGCTTGTTTTAGTGATTCCTACTATGTTTATATAGCTTTGTGTGTGTCTCACAGCACAATGAGTGTGTGATTATGTGTGTGTGTGTGTGTGTGTGTGAGTAGGCTTTGTGCTCCTCAGGAGGACATGTCGTGTCAGATTAATGTGACGGTACAACTCTTCTGGGCCAATTAACAGGGATTTAAAAAGTCTCCTGGCTCTGAGATCCTGCCTCTGTCCATCATGCTCATCCTGGCCTGTGTGATAACAAGCTGAGAGAGGATTGTATTCCTTATAGTGTTCATGACCCACCAGCTCTCTCAGGACTGTGTTTAAATCATTCAGCTGCATGATCCACTCTTAGGTGGTTCTGAACCCCCAGAGTTAACATCACTTAGCGCACTTGTCATGAACAGTTTCAGAGTACATGCTTAACTATGAAGACGTACACTGTAGTTTCAGAGTATTAATCGATTGCATTGATTTCAGAAAACCTTTTTGACATTAGTAGTTCTTACAAAATGCTTATATAGCTACCTAATATACAAATCCTAAATAAGATATGTTTAGTTTCAGAATACGTCCTAAACTAGTTGTCAGTGTACAAAGCTGTTCACACTGCAATGATTGGTAGGGGGATCTGAAATGAAATGGACAATTATGATTTTCGCTTTAAGCAATTGAAATCACAGGCTATTCCAACTCATAATGTGACTCAGTGGTGTGTATGGCCCCCATGTGCCTGTATGCACTCCTGACATGCTCCTGATGATACAGCAGATGGTGTCCTGGGGCTTTCCACCCAGAAAAGCATCAGGGCATTAGTGACTTCCTGGACTGTCTGGGTCCAATACACCGATACGTAACGTCTCAAAGGTTCTCAATTGGATTCAGGTCTGGGGAAGTTGAAGGCCTGTCAATGGCATCAATGCCTTAGTCATCCAGGAACTGATTACTCACTCTGGCCACATGAGGCCTGCATTGTCCTGCACAAGGAGGAACTCTGGACCCGCTGCAACAGTTTAAGGTCTGACAATGGTTCTGAGGATTTCATCCTGGTACGTGGAGGTCTGTGCGACCCTCAAAGGATATGCCTCCCCAGACCATCCCTGATCCACTGCTAAACCGGTCATGCTGGATGATGTAGCAGGGAACATGGTCTTCCAACTCAATCACATCTGTCGCATGTGCTAAAAACCTGCTCTCACCTGTGAAGAGATTGGGGCGCCAATAGCGACGCTGCCAATTCTGGTGTTCTCTGGCGAATGCCAATTGAGCTGCACAGTGCT
Organism: Novumbra hubbsi; assembly: GCA_016801125.1. NCBI lineage: Eukaryota > Metazoa > Chordata > Actinopteri > Esociformes > Umbridae > Novumbra > Novumbra hubbsi. The sequence goes on along the minus strand of JACXGK010003531.1, from coordinate 2,233 downwards.
GGACTGTGAGCACAGGTCCCACTAGAGGACGTCTGGCTTTCATGCCACCCTCATGGAGTCTGTTTCTGACAGTTTAGTCAGAAACATGCACAGAAGTAAAACACTGGAAGTCATGTTTTAGGGCTCTGTCAGTGCTCCTCCTTTTCATCCTCACACAAAGGAGCAGATAACGGTCTTGCCGCTGGGTTGATGCCCTTCTACGACCCTGTCCAGCGATCTGTCTCCTAGTATCTCCATCATGCTCTTGAGACTGTACTGGGAGCCACAACAAACCTTTTTGCAACGGCACGTATGGATGTGGCATCCTGGAGGAGCTGGACTGCCAGTGTAACCTGAATGGGCTGCTGGTACCACCTCATGCTACCCGTAGTGACAAAGACACACAACGCAAAACTATGAAGGGAGAATAATTGTCTATGGCCACCACTCATTCACTTTTGGGGGTTGTCTTGCTGATGCCTCTCCAGTGCACTTGTTGCCACTTTCATTGGTACCAACTGGACAGATGCCATGTGAAATAATTAGGGCACCCCATGGAATATTTAGTTACATTCTAAGAAATATATATATTTTTTTTTACTTATCTATCGGAAAAAGTTAGGACACCCTATGACTAAATAGCTGGTATTGCCCCCTTTGGCTGAAATGACCTTAATAAGACGTTTCCTATAACTGTCAACTAGTCTCTGACATTGACTGGGAGAAAGTTTTTCCCACTCCTCAATGCAGAATCTTTGCAGCTCTGTGATAGTTTGAAAGTTTTCTTGCAGGCTCAGCCTGTTTTAAATCAGCACACAACATCTCAAAAGTGTTAAGATCTGGGCTTTGACTTGCCATTCCAGAACTCTCCATCCCTTTCCTTTTTAGCCATTCCTGAACCATTCCACTGTCCGGAAAATTATTTACTAGTGGAGAACATATAAAACAACTGCCAACATGTCCCGGTCAGGCCGTTTTAGCAAGATCCCAAGAGCAGACTTCAAGATGCTTGAAGTAACAATCCTATAATGTCATGTCAGCACTTGCCACAGTTGATGTCAAAGTGCATGCATCTACCATAGTGTAGGCCATCTTCATGTAGAGCAACAATTCTTTTTTTCAGATCCTCAGAGAGTTCTTTGCCATGAGATGCCATGTTGAACTTCCAGTGACCAGTATGAGTTTGAAAGCCATTACACCAAATTCAACACACTTACTCCCCATTCACACCTGAGACCTGTAACACTAACGAGCCACATGACACCAGGGAGGGAAAAGGGCTAATTGGGCCCAATTTGGTCATTTCACTTAGAGGTGTACTCACTTATGTTGCCAGAGGTGTAGACACAAATTGCTGTGTGTTGAGTTATTGTGAGGGGACAGCAAATTTACACTGTTATACAAGCTGTACACTCACTACTTTACATTGTAGCAAAGTGTCATGTCTTCAGTGTTGTCACATGAAAAGATAGAATCAAATATTTACAAAAATGTGAGGGGTGTACTCACTTTTGTGAGATACTGTACCACACCTTTATCAATTGAAAGAAGATCAAACATTGAGATGTACATAATTCCAAAAAACAAATTACATATTTCATGGAGTGTCAAAATGTTTTCACATGACTGTATATCCTTGAATTTTAATTGAATTGGGGTTATACTGTGATGATTACGTGTTCTCTTAAACATTTTTAACAGTGTATACGCCAAAGTTTGCTCTGATGTCCCGATCCAGACAAGGGACTCAACCTTCAAGTCTTTATTTAAATGCTCATGTCTTAGGTGTGGTCTATGATGGGGTGGGTACAGGTGTGATTTACAAGCCACCCTTTCTGTCTCTGCTGCATGAGCTCCCTTATCTCCACTGGGATAGACTCTCTGCCATTCTACTATGTAGGGCTGAGTCATTTACTTACTCATGCTGCCCCATGCCATCGCTAAGATGATTTGTCATGTCAGGCTTTTTACCATACTTTGAGTGGGTTGAGTCACTGACAAGATATTTCTGTCCTGCTTTGCATCCTCTGGGGGCTCATACGATGGGAACAAAATCTTTGGGCTCTCCTCGGCCTAGTCTCAGGGTGGTTTGCGGTCTGTTGATGTCCTTTTGGTGGTCTGGTGCTTAGCAATGTGGGTGGATCTGTTTTCTTCTTGGTTGTCCCTTTTTGGGTCACAATGGTCTGTGACCCCTTGCCTCAGTCCCCAGTGCCTACGCTGCCATAGGTTGTCTCAGTCCCCAGTGCCTACACTG
>JACXGK010003530.1:12500-44480 GCA_016801125.1 Novumbra hubbsi | reverse complement strand
TGTGTGTGTGTGTGTGTGTGTGTGTGTGTGCGTAAGAGTCTAATGTCCTGTGAATTACAGGGTTACAGTAAGTTTCTCACTGAGGTCCAGGAAAACCAACAGACTCTCTGGGGGAGAGCAGCAGTTCCCGCTGACACCGCGAGGTGCTACAGTAAACAGGAAATCTGCCAACCCCATGTCAGCGACTACATCCATCACAAACGTGTAGAAGTTGTGAAGTCCTTCAGGTTTACTGAGCAAGGCCCTACCCCCATCCTCTCATAACCGTCTGCATAAAACATGTGCTTTGACCTTTGACCCACTGTTCATGGTGGCCTGAAAGACTAGCTACTCTTATTGGTTCACTTGACAAACACACGCCCCAACACGTCCATGTGTTGTGATAGTTCATTACTCTAAACCCCTCAAACCCCTCCTTCCTTTATTCCTCATGAAAGTTGTGTATCCCCGCTCAAAGCCTTTGTTTATACAAAGGCTCTCTCTGACACTTTTCATCTTTTGACTGTTCACTCGAAGACGCTTTAATGAGGGTGTTTGCGTATCTGCGTCACCATGTAGAAATTATGACACAACATGTATAGTAACTTACTACAGGGGGGGAAAAGCACTGGGAGAACCATGAAGTTAAATGACTCGTGCAAGACTACCTGTGAGATTTGCTTGGATCCAAGTTGTTTTGTTTTACCCCGGCGCTGAGTGGACATGATTATTATGATAGTCAGCCAACAGTGAGAATCGTTGAAAATCACGTTTATGCTACTGCAGAAAATGTCTGAGTGAAGACGTGAACCCGGCTTGTCAACCTGGTCTCATTAGAAAACGTAAACTACTATACGTCAATCTACAGAACCCCATTCCATATGATATGTTACCATGTGCTACCAAAACGTATAATGCATTACAAATTGGCTAAATCGTAACAGACGTTAAGAATGCTAGTAGAATGTATCATATCTTACAAACTCTAGACGTGAGTGTGTCATATGTTACGAATGCTAACGTATGATATGTGATGTATGTCACTAAAACGTATCTTATAATACAAATGTACACAAAATAGCCAGGTTGTGTCTCAAACCACAGATGTGTCCTACCCACTGCTCCATACAGTGCTATCTGCTCCATACAGGGCAATCTGATTCATACAGGGCTATCTGCTCCATACAGGGCAATCTGATTCATACAGGGCTATCTGCTCCATACAGGGCAATCTGATTCATACAGGGCTATCTGCTCCATACAGTGCTATCTGATTCATACAGGGCTATCTGCTCCATACAGGGCTATCTGCTCCATACAGTGCAATCTGATTCATACAGGGCTATCTGCTCCATACAGGGCAATCTGATTCATACAGGGCTATCTGCTCCATACAGGGCAATCTGATTCATACAGGGCTATCTGCTCCATACAGGGCAATCTGATTCATACAGGGCTATCTGCTCCATACAGTGCTATCTGATTCATACAGGGCTATCTGCTCCATACAGGGCTATCTGCTCCATACAGTGCTATCTGATTCATACAGGGCTATCTGATTCATACAGGGCTATCTATGTGTATGTTCACTACAATATGTAATAAATGCATTTGAAGGTTACAGGTAATGTTAGGTCTGACAGAGCTGGGGTGAAGGTTAGCCCTGGGTGTATATGAAGGGTTAAGGTTTGGGGATATAAAAGGTTATAAAATGAAAATGTTTAGGTTAAGGTTTGGTGTGGGTTAGGTATCACAGCACTGCGGTTAAGGTCAGAATTAAGTTATAACATAATTGTAGCAACAGTGGCCAGGCCACTTTTCGCCTCTTGTAATGGGGGTATCCCTAGTTGGAGAACTAGGTATTAGGCCCGTATGCAAAGTATATGTTCTCTATTATTGTTGAAACATTACTTCACCTAACGAAATATATCATACAAAATAAAAAATATACAAAATACAAAACATATTTTACCTAATCCAATGAAACCAGGTTGTGTTTGCCAGAGTGCAAGGCAAACTGAATCTCTTAAACACTTTGCTTATATTTGTCCAGTTCCACAGAACCCTTTTGGTAGGAATTGCGACACGTTTCATATAATGAGTGATTTTACACTTCTATCTCTAAACAAGAAGGTAGTTTCATCGGTTGGACCCATCTGATGCCGTCTCAATTCTGACACTAATGTAACACCATGGAAACACGCCCAGATTGTTGGTGTTAACACAAAAAACACATTAATTATTATAATAGAATTAACCCACTTATTTTAACTTAATCAACTCCAGTTCCAGATTACCTTAAAATAACTCAGTGGGGTTCTATTGAGGTTGAATTGTTTTCGACCACTCAATTGTTAACAAGGCAATTGTTCCTTTATGTAATTTAAGAACACAGTTAAGACTGCCCGTTTGATTAATTTAATAGGATAGGCTAACATGAACGCAATCGCTGAATGAATTCATGCCCAAAAGATAACCTGTCAACAACATCATTTAACTGTGCGGTTTTGCATGACTATTGGCTGAATTAAAACCGTTATGTCACTAAGAGTTAAACTGCATATCATTATGAAGTAAACAAAGTACCAACAACGTTCCAATGAAACATAACCCTAGTTATACCTTATCTACACCCGAGAAGTACCGTAGTGTCACTCACCGCAATGATGACCAGGCGTTTTTTAGACTTTTTTTGGTTACCGCTACTTGACTCCTGACTGTCCCGACCAGGTGAGCCTAATAAACTGGCAGCGTGTTGAGTCGACCGGTCGTCCCCTTTCTGTATTTCCATTCTTCACCAGTGGTTGCGACCGTTTGGCCGGGAGAATAGAACCGAAAGGCTTTCCAGACCGAAAAGAAAAGTGACCTCCTCTTCTGCTTTCGGCCTTTACAGGTCTTAATGAAGAGGTTTCTTTTTCTACGGAAGTCTCTACGTCAGCGACGGTGAATGCTACATTTGCAGCCCGCTGAGTCCGTGTGGACTTCGGTATCTGAGTAGCCGTCTGCCCTCTCAATCCCCACCCTCTCCACCTCCCTCCGCTCGTGAGCGAGAAAACATCGCAAATAGACTCCAGCCACAGTTGGGCCAGGGTGGAGATACAGGTTGTGTGCTGCGGCCACGTTCGTTTTTAGGTTGGCTAGTATCGTTAAAAGTAATAATTAAATGTAATATTCGTCTTGACTGGACTAAGGTGTGTTTAAATAAAGACACTTCAATTTGAGTTTGGTGGGTAGTGCTGAAAGGGGCTATCGGCCCAGTTTTGGGAGCCGAATATCTAGGTAACCCGGTACAATCCAATATGTCCAAAACCCAAAACGGGCCAAACCAGCATTGTGGCTGACTATTGAAATACCTGTATTAGGAGTTATTTGTTTGTTCCCACTTTCAGTGTCACTTCTGTGCACAATCTTCAGCAACCTATTTCTTCAATACTCCACTATCCGGTCGACACAATGATGCCGTGGATTACATCAACGGAGAAATGTTATTGTTTTTTGCTCAAATATAAGTATAGGCTAGTATTGTAACTATCTTCCAATATCACCTAGCATTATGTATTCGAAATGTGTTTAACACATTTGCATCACTTTAAAGGAGGGACATTTGTTTTGAAGGCGATACTATGAACATCTTGGAGTCCACTGTTTTGACAAACGGCTATTGAGGTACATTTGGGAGACAATGTCACAAGCTTCAGGATATTCAGTTCTTCACCCTCTGATAAAACAACACTGACGCCACCTTTTGGTGGCCATGAAGATTGCAACCTCCGGGTATCTCAACTACTTACAAGACACAAGCTCTTTCGTTACTTGTTTCATCATTTGCAGCTGAAAGGGAAAATAGTAGATACCCGCTGTAAACGGTTTCATAAAAAACGGATAGCAGCCAATAAGAAGTCAGGATTCAACCCCCTGGGTTTTCTCGTCAAATTATTGGGAAAGTCATGAAAAAGGTGCAGGGGTCTCTTACTGTTTTCCCCGTGGCTGTATACAGGGATGCACATCCTAGCATGCTGTTTATATTTCCCTTTTTACGCTGCGCAACAACTTTTTTGGAAACTTCAACCACATTCATTGCGAACCATCATAAGCGGTCACAGAGAAAACATAACTGAAGATTCTTGCAAATGACTCACCATGTTTTTCCACATGAGTAGCATTTACAGCGAATCGAGTGTTTTCTAGTTACATCTCTCATCTCTCTCTCCCTACTGACCTCCTCCAGTAACGCGTAAGTCAGAGACAACGTGAGAGGAGAGATGGGCCACCCGGTGTATTTCATTACGATCTTTCCCATGGGCTTCAGGGGTGTATCTGTAGCGGCAACCATTCATCATTTAAGAACCAAATGGAAGAAATAGACCAACCGCCAGAATACTTGCAGCAAAACCCTTTCAGCGGCTTAGTCTACCCGTCACCACAGGATGGCGGTGTTGTAACTAGTATCGATAGAGACCCACTGGTCATTGAGTTGGGCACAACTGGGAAGTACCTCCACCAGTGGGGGGTTATTTTTCCGATGGCCTGGCCATAGCATCTTCCAGTGTTTGTTTCCACAGGGTGATGCAGCTTAGGGGCTCAGCGGTGCTACTGCTCAGGATGAGCGGATCACACGGCCAACACAAAGCCAGGAATTTGAGACCTTCGACCTTCCCCTTATGTGACTCTGTGCCCTGGATGCCAAGGGTTCACTCTTACACTGCTGCCATTCATCTGTGTGTCTGTGTGCGTGTGTGTGTGTGTGTGTGTGTGTGTGCACATTTGCATATCTGTGTATTTACTACATGTATGTATGTTTGTGGATATGCATTTCTGTGCATGTATTTATTGTGTGTGTGTGTGTGTGTGCGTGTGTGTTTATTGACTGTGTGTCTGAGAGGCAGGCTTTGTGTTTCCTGTTCAGTGAACTGGCTGAACCTCAGTAGTGTGTCTGTAGAGAGCCTCCAGCTCAGCTGGACCTCACAATAAGGCCTGTTCTTATTCTTACAATCTAGTCTCGCATTCTGCTTCTTAAAAGGCCCGTAAAGTCAATCTGATGGGGAAGTAGTTCCCCAGCTGGCAGGGTTTAATGCCCGCGACCCAAAATAGCGCCCTTTAACCGTCAGCAGGGTTGACCACGAAACACTTTCGGTTTTCGTTTCTGCGTGATGCCTCTGAATTAGTCTCAGATGACTCTTTTGTTGGCCTCATCTGTACAGGGAACTGTGGTAGGTTCAGGCCCAGGTCCAGAGGCTTTTCTCTGCCTTATTCATAGAGGAGAGGCGTCTGGGAGAGAGAACGTGCAAGAACAACTCTCCTTCCACATTTCTTGTAATCTGTGCTATAGAATGATATTTCATAGACTGAAGGACGAGTTGCACATTTAAAAAAACAAATTGGCAGGCTTTTCCCACTTTAAACAGAAGATTTGTAAGATTGTCTTTGACAAGAGTTTGTCCTGGAGAAGGTGAGGACTGTGTTATGTTTGGAGAGGGGACAGAGGATGAAAGTGAACAGCACAGTGGTTCATGTCTAATGACGTCACTAATCATATCAGAGTGCCCTAACTACAAGTCCCGTTCTTGACGTTGCAAGGTTGGTATTCTGAATCAATCACACCAAGGGGGTATTTTATTAGCTCAGTGGCAACGCGTGTGTCATCACCGTGTTTGCACAAACAACCTGCCTCGACAGGATTTGAGGGGACCTCGAGTGGCTTCGCACACTAACAATGACTCATGAATAATGCACCATAAAGTGATTGTGTAGGTGCTTCGGTTTAAGAATTCATCCGCTGACAGTTATATCATCGCCTGGAAAGAGCGTGGCGCCACTTAAAAAACAGGTAAAAATTTCATGGTCGGTTGAATTATTCATCGGATGTGCTCACACTCTGCAAAAACCGAGACATTTTGAAATTGCCCTTTCATCAGCAGTACGCCTCCTAACCCTAACCCTAACCCTAACCCTAACCCTAACCCTAACCCTAACCGAACGGGAGGGGGAGTGGCTTATTGACTTCCAGGTGGTTTCCAGCGCTTGGCATAATTGTGTCGGCTTTAAAGGTGTGGCTTGTGTGTATTGAAGAGATCACTGGTAGCATTTCTGTGGAACTCTTTCAACACACGTTCTGGGCCCTCTGGGCGTCAGCATCCAGCACAACCCGGAGGGACTCCTGGGCTTTTAAGACCGTTGGGTGGAGGCTGGAGAGGCACAAGACAGAGGACTCGGTGGGTTGGGTTTGATTGGATCATGCAGCCTGCTTCACCTGTTTCCCAATCTTCCTCTCTCATTCTCCCCCCTGCCTCCCCCCTCGCCTCCTCCTCCATCCCTCTCTACCGCTATCCGTTTCTCCGCAGTTCTCATCCTTCCTGATTCCTGGAGGACAAGCCTGTGTGATGCGTCAGATCACCACGTCACCAGCAGTGACACTTCGGTACAATGTTCTTGGCTTAAAAAACAAATATAGCTACGGAAAACATGTTCTGCATCGGTCAACATGGACAGATCACTGTGAAAATAGCTTTTAAGATGCAAAGGTAAAAAAGTACTGCTGTTTTCTTTAGAACCCCCTCGTGGGCTTGATAGAACCCCCCCGTGGGCTTGATAGAACCCCCTCGTGGGCTTGATAGAACCCCCCCGTGGGCTTGATAGAACCCCCTTGTGGGCTTGATAGAACCCCCTTGTGGGCTAGATAGGACACACTAATGTGTCAGACCCAGTGAATGGTTGCTGTTTACAGGACGACTCAGCCCTTGGTAGACATGGTCCGGTACATATGTGTAATTTCTTCAGACATGTACGCTATTCCACTGCTTTTTTAGTTTCATTCATGGAAATCAGCTAATGGGTTCACTGCAGTCAAATGATTCTTTTTTAACCTTTAAAGGCCTTATTGGGATTTCAAAATCCGCCAGGTATTATCTTGACCTTTAGACCTCTCAGGAGGTCATTCTTTATGGTAGAATGATGTCCTTTATATTGTGGATTCTGTCCTTTATATTGTGAAAACCCTTAACTTGAAGAAGGATGAATAGATAACATTGTTTGAGAAGACTTAATGAGCATATTAGTGAAAATGTGTTAAGAGAATAAAAAAATAACTTTTGTTGACATGTAGTTGTTTTTATTGAGAAGCAGGTAGGGCTTTTTATTTCACATTTGGAATTCCCCAGGGGTTCCAAACCACTACAAATTGTTTATTGTTTGAAAATGTAACATAATATACCAAAAATCTGCATTATTTCTTCCAAAAACTGTAAAATATCAACGAAAATTGTCAATATGGAGATATGAATAGAAATGTAACGGGTGCACATTTCGACGCAGATTTGCGTCAACCGATCTACGATGTTGAGGTAAGAAAAAAATAAAATAAAAAATGTAACACAAGTTTGATGTGGGTTTTTGCAGAGCATTAAAAAATTGTTCAGTCCGTCTGCATAGGTACATTTGAGTAATTTAGCAGACATTCATATCCAGAGGAGCTCTTTGTTCAATATAGACCGTGATCCAAGAAACCCTGCTTCAAAAGTATTGTTTGGTAATACATTCAGGCTCCTCCCAAGCTTACCCCACAGGGACCATTAGAAGACAGGCAAAACACACTCCTGGTGGAGGATAACCTTGTTTTACTTCGTGAAGGATGTTGGCCAGAAGGCACAGCCAGATGGATGGACTGACAAACCAACAGGCCAGTATTCGTACAGACAGACAGACAGACAGACAGAGTGTAAACCAGTCAGACGACAGACAGAGCTAAAGATGTGTGAGGTGGTTTATTATCATGTGTCAGACATGTTACAGCAGGAGACCGTAACTAAAGCTGGCAGAGCTGTCCTGAGCTCTACAGTAGCAGTCAGCCGCTAATAACATCAATATTACAATACACATTTGCAAATCGCAGTTTTGCACCGTATATCACAATCAATAAACTATGACTGACTGTCAGGTACAGAATATCCCTATCAATAAAGTATAGCACTGTCTTGTACTGTAAATCACGTGGAATAAACTATTATACTGTCACGAACAGTATACCACTATGGATAATATTGTTATGCATTGTAAATCACAATCGACACACAGTATATCATTGGTTTAAATAACAAACGAAGGAGCTACAAACGGGCACAGGAACCTAAATGGCTCTTTGGTGGTGCCATGCTTTTCACTAAAGCGTTCTGCTGCTCTCGCTGGCAGGGCCACGGGCCAAAGCATGTCGTCAAGCTCTAGTGTCTCCCTTAGGTTGGACGACGGCTTTGACGGTGTTGAACATTTACACAGGACACAAGCCCTCTCGAAGAACGTCCACCTCCGTGCTCAGTTCAGCCTCTTATATTGGCCTTTGACTTTTACAATTAGAAAGCCTTATCACCTTGTTGCAGGGGAGATTTCGCACAAAGACCACACGTTACCCAAACTGTGATCTCACCACCAAGCGATATAAGCAGACAGCTCAACTGTTATCTTAAGTAGTGGAAGGTTGCTCTGTCTGCTACATACCTGACCCTGAATTGGCTTCAGAACATTTGTCATTCATTTGTATATCTCAGACAAACATACCCCTTTTAAACGCCTTAGGGTAAGAAATGGAAGTGTTTTGCAGTTCTTCATGTCATGTTGAGAAATCTGGCGTGGGTCAAAGTCAGAAAATGTCACTGATTGGCAGCAGTTCAGGCCATAAATAATGCAAGTTTTGTTCTGTTAAGCACTTTTTAAATTATTATTTCGAATGAAATAGAGGGAGAACACCTATAGTATTTCTCTTAGCCTAAGTAAATCAATTTTAAAACAATTTAAAAAAACAAAGTATTTTACTTACCAAAGTAATAACAGCAAAAAAAGCTTTATAAAAAGGTTTACGCAAAGCTGTCCACTGGAGGGTTGTCGCAATCAAGTAGGGACACATAGTAACAGTACCGAAGTGCTATTTTGAGATTAACAACAGGGGCTAATGCAGACACTTCACAAAATGTCAAATGTGTCAGGGCTCCACTCTGACTCGGCTCATGTTCTGGTCCTGCCACCCCCTCTAGTGGCCAGTGGCTGCATTACTCCCCTCTGTCAACAAGCACCAGTCATCCAGCACACGGCCAACTACGCACACCTGTTCCTCATCACTGATCAGCGCCCCTATATAGGTTCCCGTTCCTCACTCCCTGGTTGCTGGTTCAGACGAGGTACTACACGAGGTTACACCTATGTTGCCAAGTGTTTTGGCGCCTGCGTTTTTGGCAGCTATTTTGGCATTCCAGCCTCTTGCCTTTGTTCCCCGCTCGTTTCGCCCGAGCATCCTACCCGGCTCATTGATCCAAGCTCTCCCTCTCACTCCCTCTCATTCCCTCTCACTCCCTCTCACTCCCTCTCACTCCCTCTCACTCCCTCTCACTCCCTCTCACTCCCTCTCATTCCCTCTCACTCCCTCTCATTCCCTCTCATTCCCTCTCACTCCCTCTCACTCCCTCTCACTCCCTCTCATTCCCTCTCATTCCCTCTCACTCCCTCTCATTCCCTCTCATTCCCTCTCACTCCCTCTCACTCCCTCTCCATACAGCGCCGCTCATTTCCCTCAGAACTCCCATTATTTCAGCACTCCAACCTCCTCCCTCACGTTGTGCGTTTGGATCCCCAACCAACCCTCCGTTTCACCCGGACCCCCTTACAACACACTTATAATTGGTTCTACCTTTTTAAAGTTCAGATGGGCTATTGCAAGATAAACCTACAAATTATAGAAGTAGAATTATGTGATATTTATTTTATTACACTTTACAGTCAATCCCTGAGAAATCACCAATATACATTACCATTAAACAACAGAACATTTTAGTTTTTGCTTTTTAATTCATTAAAATGTATTGTAGTTGGAATGAGCTTTTCCTCCAAAAAAACATGATCAGTAATTGGTATGATATTTGCACTCTGGGTAAACCATTTACAGGAAAAAGCCTTCCCTATAGTTTATCCTCAGAATTGGACCTTTGACCTATCACAATAAAACACCTTATCTCCTTGTAACAATACCCAATCAGACTTGGGTGGCTTTGCTCTAGGATGCCTGTGGGTTGATTTACAAAGGTAACGCCGTTTTTGTGTTGGAAAATAAAAAACTGGTAAAGAAAATTCATAAAATAAAACTGTAAATATATATACAGTTACATCCATTGCTACTGCCAACCTAAGATCAGAACTGGTGTTGCAGTCCACTACTGGATGGGAGTCTATGGACATGCTCTGGACAACTGTGGATGAATGGGGAGTCTATGGACATGCTCTGGACAACCGTGGATGAATGGGGAGTCTATGGACATGCTCTGGACAACCGTGGATGAATGGGGAGTCTATATACATGCTCTGGACAATCGTGGATGAATGGGGAGTCTATGGACATGCTCTGGACAACCGTGGAGCAAACCTGGCAGAATGGTGATGGTTTCGACCAGTGGAGGTTGTGGTTCATGGGTTTCCGGCAACATCAACTGGTTGCTGAGCGATCTTGGGATCTAGAGCTAAAGCCTTTCACCAATCCACCAACAGTGTTCGGAGGCTTCCCGGAGGAGTAGCCAGGGGCTCCTGCTGAAGGGGAACGTCTCCAGGCGGAGACCCAAGTGAACGGGGAGGAGACAGCTGAAAAGAGGTGTGTGGATCTGAAATGCCAGGATTCACTGGTGAGACCTCAGGAGATTAGTTATTCCATGTGATTCTGAAGATGGAAGGTGCCCTCTTGAAAAGCCCACAGAAGTATTTCCCTTTGGGTTTGCGCTCATTATCTGTGATTATGTCCTGTGTATTCAAAACTAATGGAAAATGACCCGATAATGTCTGTTTGTCTCACCGTCACGTTAGCCGCTCAGTGCTAACAATCAACTATTGGCACAGTGGATTAAAAAATTACATCATGTGTAGTCAGGCCAAGCATGAATACTGTGGCTTTGTCCATTTTTGTTCCTGTATTATATTCAAATTGTGCAGAGCTTTAAAAAAACAGTTCTTTGGTGATTTTCCTTCATTCGGTTTCTCTTGATTTAGGAGAATATTCTACCCTGTGCTCCTGTTTGCTCCCAGTCTATATTTAGAGCCAGGCTTTCATTATTCATTCATTTCTCTTCAAATATGCCTATGTGTCTTTTGACAGATAAATCAATCTAAGCCAACAAGGCTCTGCCACCAAAGGCCACAGGACATATTAGCTAACCTTCTCAACCAAACCAACTCATCAAGACTTCTTCTGGGGGTACTCACCAGCCGTCCCCAGTGACGTGGATCAACAGATCTATGGGTCAGTGATGTCACAGAAATGTTGATCATGCCTCTATTCTACAGGCCCCCATAAAACAGGAAGTACTTTAAGGAGATGGAAGACATATAACTGCATACAAACAGGCCGCATACGAGGACAAACTCAGTCAGGCATCAGAGGAACGTGGTGGGCAGACAATAATTAAAGAAACCAGAAACAGAAGCCTCATGTCTGGACGAGCGAAACAACTTTGTAGCTCTCTCGGTGTGAAACAACCCAGGGACTCATGTCCCGCACTGCATTGTGGGCAGTTGGCTCACGTTCTCAAAGTGCACAGCGTAGTTAGGATAAGTTGTCCTTTCTAGGCTGCTTGGCGACACCCTATTCCAGCTCGTTTGCCCAACCGTCTACCACCATTGTTTTACTACCCAGCCATGCAGCGCTCACCTCCATTCATAATCACCTCCATCAAGTGCTTGGAGAACCTGGTGCTTGTTCGCGGGTCAGGATCATATTAACCAGAAGTTCAGGATCATGTTAACCAGACAGTTCAGGATCATCTTAACCAGACCGTTCAGGATCATCCAACACACACACACACAGACACACACAGACACCCACACACACAGACACACACAGACACATACGCACAGTCCAGGTTTCTGTACCATGTAGAGAACACAGTTGTTGGACAATGGTCACTTTCTATTTATATCCTGTTATTATATGTTGGCTTGCATGGTGTTCATTAGACTATTGGGGTTACAAACCTTTGGCTACAACCACTATTTCTTCTGGTAATATCGTTAGTTTTGTGGCCTTGAATCTGGAATAAGATACGGTATCTGAATGTTAGATAGACCTCTGCTAAATGTACAGAATTGTATTGGCTAAGCAATGTATCTGCCCCGTTATGACGGGTCAAGCCACTGGGGGGTTTTGGGCAGGGGGTTGGACTGGCATTGTGGTAACGTTGTCCCAATGCCAGTCTGGCCTGGGTGTAATATGCCCTTTATGAATGTTGTGATCCTCACACCACAGGCTTTTCTGTAGGTGAGTGTGTGGGAGTGTGTTCATGTGCATGTGTGTGTGTGTGTGTGTGTGTGTATGTGTGTGTGTGTGTGTGTGTGTGAGAGTTTGAGGCGTTTTGCCTGAATGGGCACACAGGGGTGATCTATTAATCTGGCTTGGGCACCTGTGTAGGCAGGCTTTTTCACCAGGGGTAGGTTGATTGCATTACTTTTGGCACAAGGCTGCCATCTCAGCCGGAACCAGGTGTCCTGTTTTAAAAGCCTGCAGCGAAGTCGGGCTCAAGAAAAGGGCATGTCATTTTGCATGTGGACTAATGACCAGCATTCCCTGTTTCCGCATGCGAGGGTGATTGCGTTTGTTAACATTTCTGTATTTTTTTAAAGTACAATTAGTATTGGAACTGCAAACCTAATTAGCCCGCCTTGGGTCACAGTGACCCGACCCACAGATATCCCCAGACCCTGGGCTTCTTCCCAGGTGAGGCCCTGCCAGGCCGGGGCTCTAGACATCTTCAGGCTGGTTTTAGGTATTTTGGCCGTAAATCACATCAGCAAGGGAAGGCCAATGTTGAATTGGATTGACAACGTCTAGGCACTGATTAGACCAGTCGCTATGGCAGTATGTTTTGGGGTCATTGTGTTGATGTATAACGAAAGGCCATGTAATCAGTACGGAGGCAATTTCAGCAGAAGATGATTCTGTACACTTCAGAATCAATTATTTGTTGCCAGCAGCAGTTACATCATCACTGAATACAAATTATTTGCATCTACCCTACTCAGTAAACATCTTATTATGACTGAAAACATGAATAAAACAAAGAAAGTGCTGCTTTTTCTAAAAGGTCAGATTAAGAGATAAACCAAGCCATGAAGCTCTTACAAACACTGTGAAGTGAAAAGGGAATATCTCTTGAGGGCATATCTCTTGAGGGCATATCTCTTGAGGGAACATCTCTGGAGGGCATATCTCTGGAGGGCATATCTCTTGAGGGCATATATATCTCTTGAGGGCGAACCCTCGCTGGCAGCCAGGTTGGTCGGGTGTCTGAATTACTCACCCCAATCAATGACATCAAGACGGTGTTAACGATGCACGTTCACATTAGCAAACGAGATGTTAAAACTGTTCTGTCAAATGAAGACAAGCTGTCCCTGTTGAGGGGGCCGGTCTATGGGGCTGGGTGATGAGTGGCTACGGGAGCTCAGGATTCACAGTAACTACACCAATCAGGCCTGTCCGTGAGCATCAGCACGCGTGTGCCCGCAAATCACCAAACTAGCGCCTGCATGACGGTGGTTTTACAGAACCGCAGGACGCACTGCGGTTCTGACAGACAGCCAATCAGAAACGGTTCGGTAGGCGCCGCCACCGGGGAGGTGAGTCAAGAGATAAAGGACACTCATTTCACTGGATTTCTTTTTCATGAAGAAGAAAAGGTGTAATAGCCCTATGGCTGACGCCAGACAATGTGCCACTGCAGAAA
Organism: Novumbra hubbsi; assembly: GCA_016801125.1. Lineage (NCBI taxonomy): Eukaryota > Metazoa > Chordata > Actinopteri > Esociformes > Umbridae > Novumbra > Novumbra hubbsi. The sequence goes on along the minus strand of JACXGK010003530.1, from coordinate 30,759 downwards.
CTGTTATCGGCAAAGTCACAACCCTCGCAAACCCAGAAGCTGGGCGTTGGCGTGCCACACCCAAGGACCTGGCCCGAGTCTTACTGCTCTCTGCCTCCCCGGTCAGTGGTCGAGGTGCCTCTGCACAGTCAAACTGCTCTCTGCCTCCACGGTCAGTGGTAGAGGTGCCTCTGCACAGTCAAACTGCTCTCTGCCTCCACGGTCAGTGGTAGAGGTGCCTCTGCACAGTCAAACTGCTCTCTGCCTCCCCGGTCAGTGGTCAAGGTGCCTCTGCACAGTCAAACTGTCCCTACCTCCACGGTCAGTGGTCGAGGTGCCTCTGCACAGTCAAACTGCTCTCTGCCTCCACGGTCAGTGGTAGAGGTGCCTCTGCACAGTCAAACTGCTCTCTGCCTCCACGGTCAGTGGTCAAGGTGCCTCTGCACAGTCAAACTGTCCCTACCTCCACGGTCAGTGGTCACGGTGCCTCTGCACATCTCTGAGGACATGACTCAAAGTGTGTACAATCAAAATGAAAGGCTTGCTTGTGTGGGAGGAAAATAAATCACGGTCTGGTGGGGCCATAAAGGGACAAATATGGTGTGACATTGATTAGGTTGGTTGGGCTCAACTGCCAGTAACCTGTCTCCATAGTGATTAGGATCACATGGGTCTTGAAGACCCAGTATGAATTCCAAGAATAAACTCAAATGTGGTTTGTAAATAAAGCTCAAACGTAATCCTCAGTTTTAAGGTGCCACATTGGTTGCAAGTACTGAGAAATAGTTCAAACACTAGAAAATTCCTGAAAATATTTCAGTTGAATGTTGAAAGAAAATGCTTCGATTCCAAGATAGTTACAATCCATTTTGTGAAGCTATACATTGTAATTAGAAAACGAAAATATTCTCTGCACACTGGTAATTTTTTTTGTTACATTTATTTATGTTTACAAGCATTGGAGTATAAAAATATTGGATTGTAATAAAGATTCAGTTACTTTGATTCAGTTACTTTGTATTATCTACAGGTTACACTGACTTTCCTAACCTGTTATTAATGGTCAATTTCACCGGTTTAATTATAATTACGCGTGTTTTTTTCATGTGGAGTAAAATAATATTAATGAACTTTTATCAAGGCATGCCAATTTAGTTTTTTGCGCAATAGTTTTATTTTGAAAAAATGACACGCTGGAACTTTTGATTGACTACCATATCAATTTGGGCACCAATTTATTTCTCACGGCCCTTTGCAAGAAGGACCCAATAAGAATGTACCAATCAACTGCTGAAACCTTCATAGTAATAATAATGAAACGAACCGGTAGAGTAGAGTTCCAGCAACGTTACTTGGCCCCTGATTATAATGTGGTTACACCGTGACCGTGACCGTGAACGTGACCGTGACCGTAGGCAGTAGCACAAACAATAAACCACACCTAGTGTGGCAAAAAACCTAACTTGAGTAGGCTCCCCAATCAGAGGCAACTGACAACAGCTGTCTCTGACTGAGGAGCCCACAACAGTGGCATAGAGGTGCCTAGAGGCCCCTCTACACTGCATGTCCTGACTGTGAGCTCAAGGCACAAAGATGGCCAGGGGCCCCCAGCCAGGACATGACAGTCGCCATATCAAATCCGCTATAGGTTTGCTGACAGTTATTTCCAAATAGATAGAACTAATAAAACCATGCTTTTCTATGATTATTATTCTTTACTGTTTGTTGCGATGAAGAGTCATAGACCTAAGCTCAGCATGGGGTTATGAACCGCTTCGGGCGAGGCCTGCGTCGATTGTAATTGAGATCACCTGTGCAGGTGGATTTAGCGTGGATGGGTGGTTCGTTTGGGTTCCGGTGGCGTTCAACAGTGAAACTGAGCACATTAAGTATTTATAGGTTTTATTCTTCCAGGGGCACATATAAATAATGACTATGTCCAGGGTTGTGGCCACTGCAGGTCTCCTCTGTGAGAAAGAAATGAGTCTGGAGAGGTCAGACAGGACGAAGGACAGTGGGATTGTTGTTTTATTAAAGGAAACAGCCAGTGGCCGATCCTTCCCCCGATATTGAAGTAGCTCCAGCCTAGGCCGGACATTCCTGGTTACGTTCTACCTTCCATTTGGTTGAAGGTTCCTCAGAATTGGGATGGAGAACGGTTGGTGCCCATGTGGGCGGAGCATTAAAACAATGTTACCAGCTGTTGACTGATGTTTGTCTGACAGTGTCCATTTGATAGGTTGATTTAAACAGACACTATTAATACTGGAACATGGACAAAGGCGCGTAGATTTGGGGTGGGGGGTGCATGAGGGGCACAGCCCCCTCCCAATAACACAGACGGGTAAATAAAAAAACATTACTGAAAATCCTGGGAACCATTTATCCTGTCCTCCACCAATAGGAAACACAAACCTTCACCCCGGCAGGCACACGGACGCCAAACAGCCAGTATGTTAGCTCTGCCTGTTGTCACGTCACGAGGCTAGCCGGCTACATCGACGACGCACCATAGCCTAAAACACAGCTGTGAATCCTGGTGCAAGGATGCCGCTGGGGAAAGGCGACACATGGAGACACCCTGTGAAAGTGTTCTAGTGATTCTCTGCGGGACAGATGGTCGGCCGCTGAGAGGCCACGGCATCGGGGACGGAGCGGTTCAGGTGGCTGGGTTTTCTTTGTTGTCGTGTTTGAACTGTACGGCCAGCCTGCCTTCCGCCTGCTGCAGAAGGTTTCTTGGAACATCAGGTGGCAGAGGTCATAGGTCATAGCGGTTTCCTGCAAGCTTATTTGCCCTGAAGGGCAACGTGTGACCCTGGTGGAGGGGGACTAGAAGGAGATTTTTGAAATACCCCCCGACCCTTGAAGAACTCATTGGTAGCCGGAATAAGTCTCCAATATTTTTCTTTTTTGTAGTTTGAACGTCGTCCTTCCGTTCAACTGTTTCTTTAACTGTGTGGCTTTAACTTGGCATATGCAGATCTACAGTAGAATTTGGCTCCCTGGACACACAGCTTTTATCTGGTTGCTGGTTTCTTGTGTCAACTCCTTTCAGATGAGACATGGAGAGAACATTTTAACATTGATCTAGAAGAAATATAGATAAACCCAGAAAAATAAGATGGTATCTCATTAATAAATAATGCAATTTTGGATTGATTTTATATTTTCCCCACAAGCGGGTTTGTGCTGAGCTCATAACTTCTCTGATGTAGTGTGTGTAGTTTCCGTAAACTCTGCTGTGCTTCAGATGCCCACTACATTTTAGATGGAATATTTGGCGAACAAAGTAAAACAATTATATTTAAAAAGAATACATGGCATTTGGAAGCAATTTTCCAAGCATAAGGTTTCAGCTCCCTCTGCTAGCTATTGGGGTAAACAAAGAGTGGGAACAGGTTCATTGTTTTGAACAAACCTTTACTTTCAATTGTATTGTCTTTACAAAAGGAGATGTTTCATAGTTGTGGTGTCTTCACTAAAGTTACCGTTTAAATCACAGTGAAGAAGGACCCTGGATGACACCTCTTGCCCCAAGGCAGGGCCGCAGGATCTGAATGGCCACGTCTAGTAAGAAGGCCTGCGATTGGACGCAGAGTTCTGAGTACTGTTCCTGGTTGGGACAAGATCCACCAGGACTCCAGTACTTGTCACCTGTCCTTGGTGTACCTACAGCCATGTAATGGTCCATACGCCACCCAACCAAATATGATACCGGGTTATTTACATAAAGGATCATACGATAAGGAAGGAGACGGCAAGATGGTCGAAATGGTTGATTCCGGTCTCATTAGGGAAAAAACCCTTACCTTCTTTACTCTTTGACCTGGGTGGCTGAGTTATCAAAAATATGTCAATTTGTTTCTGGGCAAATGCAATGCACATCCGTGAGAAAAAACAAGAGGTTATGTGTACGTGTTGATTTCATCTGGATATGGTGGGTTTTCTCTGCAGAGAGGCACTCTTCCACTAATTAGGAATAGACACAATCAATGTCCAATCAGCCGCTTGTCAAAGAAGAGAGAGAGAACAGACGAGAGAGGAAGCAGGAGTAGATGCAATTTCATGGTCTAAGAGGCCCTCAAAAGTACAGTTTAGTAATTGTGGTGTAAGAGCCTTGCTCTTTGACATAATGTATCTTAAAGAACACAAGGAATAATAACTTTCACAAAAGCATATAACTTTCGTTGATCAACTAACCCTAACCCCTACGTTTTAATCTTAATTGAAAATAGATATTTTTTAGTAAATTGAATTCAGATATTTTGGGATTGGTTACAATCTGGGTGTCTGAACTGTGGACTAATGATTAAATTGACTACAGACTTTAAAGTTGGTTTTATTGCTATCTCTATTGCTACTAATTCTATTGTGTTACACCTTAAAACTTTTGCTGGATTTCCTTGTTAGTGTCCATGTTCATTGCCACATGACAAGCTACGTGTTTGTTCATTAAAGAAATCATTTGCAAGAGGGTCTTACAAATTCACTGTTCAAATTCACTTACATCCTTCTCCCGATTCTACCTTCTTTGGCCGAAAGAGCAAACATTTAGCATGTTCGTTGAGGACAGGACATTAGTTGTGACACGTTTGAGGAACCTGAACAAGCCCCAGAGGAACCTGGCCTTTTGGATTTGGCAGAAAACTGCCATGAATTTACATGTTGCACCTCACCATCAAGCGTTTGCCTGGTGGCCCATTAGACACTGCTCACGCCACAAGCCCAAAATTAGGGCATCAGCGTTAAGACAACAGGTTTACCTGCTACACATTCCTGGCCTTAGTCAGATGGCGGTATTGTGTTTTCAAGCCTTTGTGATGCACTTTGGACCAGATCTTCATCCCGTTGAGGATGCATTGATTGGAATTCTCATCCCCAAAAGGAATACTGTGACAACACGCGAATCTCTGTTGATCAAGGTTGAAAAGTCTGGGTAAGACACTCAACCCTAATTAATCCTGCATTGAGTGTCTCACGGGAATTGGGTGAACCCATTTCTAATTACCCATTACACACTACAGTTCAGATGCTGTGCGAGGCGCGACACACGTAAGGGCACATGGACCTTTGAATCATTTGGAATGTATTGACTTAAGTTCAAATGTATTGCATTCACCAGCTCTATGTGAGATGCTCAGTTCTAAGAGGCACCTTTTTTTAAATTAAATGCCATTGATTCATTGATCACATCGATCGTTTCAGACCCTCCCCTCCTTCTCTGGACGATAATGGCAGGACTTAGGAAAGGGCTCAGTCTTGGTTCAATAGACCAATCTGAATATTGGAGATTAAGCTATTTTCACCACAGGCTAGGCCAGAAAACATGCAACAAAGAATGATGCAAAGCCACAGAGAGCCACAGCAAATAATGGGGTCTTGGCAAGGGAAATATATTAAAGATTCAAATCTCTACAGTACGTTTTGTAATTCAATGAGAACAAAACAACTTAATAAATGCTGGACCAAAAAACGAAGTATATAATTGAAATCACAGGCTGTTCCAACCTGCGTGAATTACATCATGGCAAGTCAAAATGTGACTCAGTAGTGGGTATGGCCTCCACATGCCTGTATGTACTCCTGACAACGTCTGGGCATGCTACAGATGAGTTGGTGGATGGTGTCTTGGGGGATCTCCTCCCAGACTTTGGTCAGGGCATCAGTGAGCTGCTGTGTGTGGCGCTACTTGGCAGCATCAGATACATACTGTCCCAGAGGAACTCCATTGAATTCAGGTTGGGGGAACATGAGGGCATCTCTATGGCATCTATGCCTTCATCACACTGAGGCCACACGAGGCGGGCGTTGTCCGGCACTGAGGCAAGGCGTTGTCCGGCACTGAGGCGGTGCGTTGTCCGTCACTGGGAGGAAATGAATGGACTACTTTATTGTAGTTGGCAACTTCTATAGGGCAAATATGGAGAACCTTCTGCAAAATACTATCAGCACATTAACTTTCCTACTCGAGGGGATCAAACTCTTGACCTTTGTTATCCACAAATACGGAACAGGTAACCCTTAACAAACTCTTCCCCTGCCCAGGCTTTGTTAAGGTGATCACACCTCCATTCTTCTCCTTACAACCTACAGACAACGTCTAAAACAGGACAAACCAGTTTTTCAGGCAGTTCACTGCTGGAATGAGGAAACAGTTACCATTCCAGGCCTGCTTTGAAACAAACGATTGGCAGATATTCTGTGTTACATTGATGGATACACACTCTGCTGACACTCTGTATCAGCATATATCTTAATGCACATTCTATGTTTTTAATGTAACCTTAATAGGCACTAAAGTCCAGCATGTGTTCTACAGATGTAGGGCCCTAATGTCACTTTTTATGGAGTCAACATTTACACCAGAAGCCCGCTGGAGGTCATTTTGTAGAGCTACCTGAGCAACCTGAATGGGCTGCATGTTCTGCTTCATGGTAACAATAGTTACAAGGACGCTTGCAAAATGCAACACTAGACAAATTCAGGATGGATAAGGAGAAAGAAATTGTCTGTGGACACCACCTGCAAAACCATACCCTTTTTGGGGGTTATCTTGCTGTTGCCTCTCCGGTGCTCCTGTTGACATTGACTCCCAATTGCTTATGCTTCATAACTGGACCAATTGATATCCATGAAGTTTAATTGGCTTGGTGTTATACTGTGATGATTACGTTTTTGTTTTGAGTTTCCGGTGCTTAAGACCTTTGCACACTACTGAATATTGAACTATTTAATTGTTGTGATTGGGTGTTTAGTACCGAGTGCCCATGTCAACAGATAAGTTGCCTTTGACAACCTTGTCCTTAATGACGACCACAATAGAAACAAATCCTGGACTTTGTTGTGTTTACATCATTGAGGCATCATTGAGGTATCATTGAGGTATCATTGAGGCATCATTGAGGTATCATTGAGGCATCATTGAGGTATCATTGAGGTATCATTGAGGCATCATTGAGGTATCATTGCGGTATCATTGAGGTATCATTGAGGCATCATCGAGGTATCATTGTGGTATCATTGAGGCATCATCGAGGTATCATTGAGGTATCATTGAGGTATCATTGAGGTATGTGTATCGGCTGTATCGGCGGTTTCTTTCTTTATTGTTTGATCAAGTCATGTTTAAACCGTGGTTCAGTATTAACTTCCACTTGAAAGAATTCAGATGTTTTCCTTCTGCATTCACAATTGTTCGTGAAATGCCAGGACACTAGGCAGGGACTCAGCGTGGGGGGGGGGAGGGGGCTAGTTGTGATAATAGGGTCTGCAAGCTGTTATTCCTTCCTAAGGCATATCGGTGGACACATCGGACTTGCCAACGTCACAGGATAAGATAAATACATTGAAACAAAAAGACAGGGAGTTCATGTCGTTGTGGATGTGGGAACAACACTTGGTCAAAACCAGGACCAACAGGAAATAATACCAGCTGATACAGATCTACTTGAGTTCCTAACTGAGCCTTCAGCAGCACTCCCATGGCGACCTTCAACCTGGGTTAAAATGCAACCACAAATCATTACAAACACATTAGCCGAACTGGGATTTGTGCTTTCGCAAAAGTGCACTGGAATTATTTCAAATATAATTTAAACTAATTTCTCCCCAGGCTGTGATTGGGCATCATTAACATCCTCATTAACATAATCTATTGGTCCCCAGCTCCCACACACGTGTCACAGGTATCATGATGTCATGACAAGGCTGATTCAATTTGATTGACGTCCTCCGTTTTCCCCCTTAATAGAATGCATGAGTTTGCCAACATTCACTTCTTTTTATAACATGTCGTCACCTTTGTTATGGAAAGGAAATCGCTTAGGGAGCCGTACTGTTGAAATAAAGCAGGCGAAACAGAACATGTTGTAAAAAATGTGAGGCATGATTGGGGTTATCAAGAATTCAACTCAATTAATTTATTCTTTCCACTTCTGAGTAATGATTTATTTTAAACAGGAATTTCTATATAGGAAGGGAATATGGAAAGTGTCTTCTGAATGAGAGGTCAAAGAGCATATTGAACCTCTCATGTTGATAGTGCACAAAGAAAAATGTTATAGCACTTGGCCCAGTGTGATTGTTAGTAGTTACATGTAAACGCCTGCCATGTTTACCACAAACTGAACCCCAATAAAGAGTCCCAATGACTCACTGATTGAAGTGGAAAGAACAACTGTGACTCGATCATTCATCCATTTGAAGTCCCACCTTGCAAACTAGTCAAGAGTGAAGACAGATTGTATCTCACTGAAACCGAGAGGGACGAATACCAGACTCTTTTCCAGGGTGACGTAAAAAGTTGTACTCCGAAGTATTAATGTCCTCATTAAGAACTCTTGAGGTCATTCATGACTTCCTATTTCACTGGGGTATACATTTAGGGAGACACAATTAGGGCAATAATAATATGTTTAATAATTGGACCTAAGATTTACAGGCTTAGAAGAGGACCAAGGTGAATTTTTATATTATGCACAGTGAGAACTATTGTTTATGAGGTTAAATAAGTCACCAAATCTTAACAAATCTTAACAAAGTTGACTTAAATTGAAAATAATCTCCTGTTTGAAATCATTTTCATTTTATAGAAGGTGCCAGTAATATTGTCCTAGGCATTGTAAAATTAGGGATTTGTTTTTGTTCAACTTCAATCCAAGGAATATGTATGGCCACGAATGTTCAAACACTTCAGAACAAGCAATACGTTCCTCTGCTTAGACATAATCATACCGGTTGCACTATTCACGATAAATTCACAAAAAAACGACTCAGTTTGGACTCGAAATTAAACCGGCAATCCTTGAAAATAACATATGCGGTTAGACGCGTAAAATACAATAACACACCATGTATGATTTGTTGGATGCGAGAGACGTCTTATGGGAGTAAAGTGTCTTTTTTAGTGCTGAACAGAAAATAATAACACTATTAGGCCGTGTGTTGAATCGCTGCCAAACGAGGCCGTTGTTGTGACAATGGCACGCGCACTCAAGCGCGCGGTGTGGGGGTGGTGATTGGAGGGGGTGGTGCTGAAACGAACAGCTCCGAGAGTAAATGAGCGCTTCCGCAATAAAGTCTTCAGAGAGCTTTCGGTACACCACGGTCCCAGTTTGAAAGAGCCAGCCTAGCCATGAACCAGCCGAGCTCCCCATCCTCAAGAACCGCGTTCAAACTTTTGGAGCCAGTCTGCTCATCCTGACCATGAAGAGACAAAACCTGAGGACACTTGCGCTCATCATTTGTACGTTCGTCTACCTGTTAGTTGGTGCGGCTGTGTTCGATGCATTGGAATCTACGAATGAGACGGAGCAGAAAAGTGAAGTGTCTAAACGAATGAGAACACTTACTGATAAATACCAATTTAACGAAACAGACTTATCGGAACTCGAGGAGGTAGTGTTGCAGCTGAAGCCTCATAAAGGTGGAGTACAGTGGAAATTCGCCGGATCTTTTTACTTCGCAATCACTGTGATCACAACCATAGGTGAGATCTATTGCACGGGTGAAGTCTTTTTACCTGCATATATGTAGCATTTCAGTCTAGCGTGAATTAATAACCGCCACCTTGACAGTTTACGCGGCACAGCCTTGCCAGTTCGAGGAGCCACTAAACACATTGCTTTTACGACCTTGTTGAAGAAGTCAGTCACATGTTTCTTGTTATTTTTAGTAGACCAAAGATAACATCTGCTTCAGTCAATTATGTTTGTTGTTAGCACCGGCTTATCTGAAGCTAACAGAACCACACATTCAAATTATGTTTACAGAAACATGTATTTCTAAGGCGCATGGGTATGACAGTTTGCATTATGTTATGGGAAACGTCAAACGTGACATCTAATTTGTTAGATATATTTATTAATTGATTCCTATAGAATATACCGATGCATGAGTCATGAGGTCGCTTTAACGGTGATCGCGAGATTTATGCTTGTTTCACTCTCATCTTTGTGAAAGCGAAAATGCAACAGTCTACAGCACCAAATAATTTCAAACGTTGATTTAATTCTGACTTAACTTTTGGATTTTTGACATTTCTGAAACCCAATACATCAAGCTTCTTACAGAAACACGAGCGATGAGACTACTGGGTCCCTGAAAAGCGCTATATAAATATAATGCTTTATTATTATTATTTTTGTTTGGACTTCCGAGTCCTGCTTGAAGTTACACTCCATTATCTGTTTAAAAGTGAGATACCATCGCAAACCTTGTGTTTAATATTGTTAGAACCCTGCTGCTTTTTTGGAAGGACTTCTCTAAACAGTGTAGGGGAGTATGTTTTACAAAGCCATCTGTCAAAACCGTAGAACAAATATTATCGTTAACAGGTTGTCATCCGCTCTCGGTAGGAGCGGGAATTACGGCGTTTCTGGGGCATCAGGTGTAACGGTTCAGCCTAAACAAAGATTGTTCTTATAAACATATCTACAAATAATATATTTTCATGTTAAACATAACCATCTCATACTAATATTTAACTTTGGAAGTGCGAGTCAAAAACACACTTAATTCTTAGGCTTGTATCAACGGCCCCCTTTTGTATTTCACCTCTAATGATATTTGGATAGGACATTTTGATCGAAAGGCGTGAGAAAATAGTGTCCTTTCTATAATTTTTTATATGACATGAGAACGTGTTCTTACTCAAACACCCCTACCTTTGCCCTAACTCTCGCGCCGGCCTGTTCCCTCTAGTGACATGTGTCTGTTGTTCATGTGTCTGTTGATCCACAGTGCCGGTAACCCTACCCTATTTAGACAACTAACCGAATGCGAACCCGATCTGGGGTTGCCTGAAACCAGATGCTGTAATTGTGAGTTCCACCGGCTGCCTGTAAATGTTCGGCTTTCACTCCACCATTAACTGTTAATGACAACACCAGACGTGCGCTGTTAAACTGTCCGTCCACTCGACACAGTTGAAGTGGCCTCGCTTTCACTCAAACGCCTACCACTTCAGTACATACAACTTATTCTCTGTACATGGAAACACACTGCCATGACCTTGCTGACCACAACACGGCGTCTTATATTTGGACACACCAAACCATAGCTGTGTTTATTAGTAGCTACCGGGGTGGCAGCAGCCAACTCCCGCGAGGATCCAAGCCAAACATAGAGCATGGTATAACGCACAACACAAATTAGTACGAAGACCGACCAAAATGCATTTGTTTTATTCCAAACAGGCTTTCAGTGTAAGCTGTGTACTTGTACAGACACCACTTCGCTTTCTGTGTGCGTTGCTTTCTGTTATTTCTCCACACAATCACAGTCATGTTAGTAGATGTATTACTATACCTACAATTATTCTGACAACCAAAACATATTTACTATTGTTTGTTTATGACTTGGAGGAGAATAGCATTCAGTGTTGTGTTTCTAGAAATACATACTTGGTGGTTTTGTGGTTATAGAAATACATGGTTTGCGATCATGCATGCAATGATGCACAATGGTCTAAGGGGAATAAGCATCTGTTTATTGAAGCCATTTTTTTGTGTATCTAGACTTCGGAAAGGGGGGAAATGGTGTCACATGTCCTGGGTAGTTACTGGCCTGCGAAAGGACGTCAAAGAATGGTCATGGAAAATGTTTCGGTGATGCTCTCTGCAAATGCCAGAAGGATTCTGTGATAAAACCATAAATCTGTGAACACTGAACAGACAGTGTTTTGAACTTTTCCATTACCGCCTTAGTGACCCGTTTATAAAAACGCTTCAAATCATCCTGACATACTGACATCGCTGACGATCTTCCGTGTGTCTATCCACTATTGTTACTAATAAGTCAGTCTAATTGCCTGTCTGAATAGAGAGTAGAGTGCGAGAGAGAGAGAGCGTGAGAGAGAGCGTGAGAGAGAGCGTGAGAGAGAGAGGGGACAGGAAGTAGGGGAGGATGTCCCAGACGGGCAGCTAGCAGGAAGCCATCTTCACCGCAGAGATGGGGGGGGGGGTTGTCCAATTATCCACCATCTCCTGGGAAAGATTGTTTTGTTGGACGGAATTCCATGAGGGGAGAATAAATAAGCGGCCATTTGGAAGGCACCCTGACGGGCCGGGAGAGGGTTGCAGTCTCTTGGCACGGGGACGGTAATCCAGTCCAGGAAACTTTCACACAGTGAGTCCCGGAAGTCAATATTGAAAGAAATTCTGAAGGAGAATTCCAGAGCGATCGAAGTGTTTGAATTTGAACGGCGACATTGCACAGGTCGACTTGGGTTTTGGTGCCTGAAACTCGAGACAATTATGGGAAAAATAGTTTTAACTCTCTAAGGGTCATCCAGGAAGCTAGACCATGCTAGTTGACGTTAGCCTCAGTACAGGAAGCAGGGTATGAGCAATTCTATCATAGCAATTAAATATACTGTAGTTGTTCACACAGCGGCCCACACAAAGGCAACACCAACGTAGTAGCTTACAAGGGGTCTTGGTCAAGAAATGCCAGCAGAACATCTTCAATCCGCCTTGACATGTAGTTCTGTGTGTGTTTTCAATCCGCCTTGACATGTAGTTCTGTGTGTGTTTTCAATCCGCCTTGACATGTAGTTCTGTGTGTGTTTTCAATCCGCCTTGACATGTAGTTCTGTGTGTGTTTTCAATCCGCCTTGACACATATGGTTCTGTGTGTGTTTTCAATCCGCCTTGACACATATGGTTCTGTGTGTGTTTTCAATCCGCCTTGACACATATGGTTCTGTGTGTGTTTTCAACCCGCCGTGAAATATGTGAATCTGTGTGTGTTTTCAACCCGCCGTGACATATGTGAATCTGTGTGTGTTGGCCACTTGCAATTGGATGCTAGTTCAACATTAGAAGAGGTTCTCAGTAACAACAGGATTTCTGCAATTGTCTGAAACTTTTTTTGATGGGCACCACCCATTTGTTCCCTAAGACATTATGTAGGTTTTCATTTCTCCAGGGGATTTAGATCCTATTTTGTCATGTTTAAAGCTGACTTGATCAGGCTAGCTTATAGTCATGTGAATGAAAGTTGTCATTTTTCGTTTGGCATGGTAAGCATGAAGCCGTTATCCACTGAAACAACAGGGCATAACATGACGGCAAATCACCAACACAGTCGCCAGATATACTCATTTTCTCGCGTCTGGCTCTGTGCATTGCGTGGAACCAGCTTCCTCAGACCAAAATAGTCTGCGTTGTTTAATCATTTTTCATTCTCTGCCGCGCTGAAAGGCGACACAAAAACCCATCAAATATTTTCGACAAATCAGAAGCTGAGATGACAAGGATTAGTTCCCTTTAATCTCTCAGTGGGTGATTGTGGGAGGATTGCCTGTGTGGTGTCAATGTGTTTTACCATTATGTTTTCCCATGGTGACGTGGTCCTGGGTTGTGGTTGATGTAGTAGCAGAACAGGCCTATTAAAAGGCATGAAATGTTCCCATTGGGAGAAACAGGGGCCTGGTTTAACATGTACTTGGAACAAGGTTGTGTCGGATTTTCTGGGACTCAAACGTGATTGGGTGACTTAATAGAAAGGGGCGGAGCCCCTATTTAAAGTGTTTGCAAGCAACGGTTGGTGAGTTTGTGGTTCGGGACAAAACGTAACCCTGATCCAATGTCCTCCGAGAGCATTCAACCTTTTTTTTTTAAATGTGAGCTCTGCCCTCTAACAAGAGCCAAGCAGTCACATTAATTTCCGAATTCACGGTAGATCTGCCCCGGAGACACGTTTGAGTCAGTAAAACTACCAGGGGCCTGAAAGGGTGCTGATGCTGTAGTGAGAGCTGTTCCTGCCTGGTTCTGGTATTGTCTGGTTCTGGTATTGCCTGGTTCTGGTTCTGCCTGGTTCTGACCGGTGGTCATAGAGTCCAGTGCCACTCACACACAGGTCTCCGGAGGCCATGTCACTGTGAATTTGAGTTTGTCTTGATTGTGAGTGAACGGGGCTGCTTCTTGCTATAGAGCAATGCCTGGCGTATTGCAAGCTTGTTATGCTGTTTGACTTGTTTGTTATGTAAAGGGCCGAAAACGCAACGACATAACTATCGTCAAGTCATTCTAATAAGCAGCAGGGATTTATAGTTGTAATTGTATTTCCTAAGTGTATTATGTTCTTGAGCCTGGGAGAAATGGGCTTTGGGGGTATCGTCCTAATTGAAAACCTGAGAAAACACTTGACCACATTATGTCTTTAAAGGATAGAAGACAGGAACATTTCGTTTTCTTACTGTGAAAGCAGTCTAAGAAACAAGGAGTGACTCTTACTTACTGTGAAAGCAGTCTAAGAAACGAGGAGTGACTCTTACTGTGAAACCTGTCTAAGAAACAAGGAGTGACTCTTACTTACTGTGAAAGCAGTCTAAGAAACAGGGAGTGACTCTTACTTACTGTGAAAGCAGTCTAAGAAACAGGGAGTGACTCTTACCTACTGGGAAAGCAGTCTAAGAAACGAGGGGTGACTCCTACTTACTGTAGAAGCAGTCTAAGAAACGGGGTGGCTCTTACTTACTGTGAAAGCAGTCTAAAAAACAAGGAGTGACTCTTACTGTGAAAGCAGTCTAAGAAACGAGGAGTGACTCTTACTCACTGTGAAAGCAGTCTATGAAACTAGGAGTGACTCTTACCTACTGTGAAACCTGTCTAAGAAACGAGGAGTGACTCTTACCTACTGTGAAAGCAATCTATAAAACGAGCAGTGACTCTTACCTACTGTGAAAGCAGTCTAAGAAACGAGTAGTGATTCTTAAAGTGAAAGCAGTCTAAGAAACAAGGAGTGACTCTTATCCAGATTTGTTTTGCTAACCAGGCCGACAGTATTAGTTACCAATTGCTCACAAATCTGCCTTCTGCTTAATTCCTCCTGTACACCGAATTGTACAAATGGTTTCTGAAGGGTTCATCTGGATCTAGTGTAGTAAATAAAGGTTGTCGTTTGCAACATTTTGTACTTCCTTTCAGTATTGCATATCTCTCCACCACACCAGTTCAGTCTCTTTAATCCAATTCAAGAGGTGACTTTTCCATGTGGTGTTTTTTGAATGGAACGTCAGGCTTAATCACATCACCCCAACAGAATATTACATTATGAGCTGCTCCTCAAGCCAGAGGTTTCGTACGCACGCACAGATCAGTGCACGTCCAGACTTTCTGAGTGACTCTGGGACAGGTATAGTTACATCATTGACGCGCTAATCCTTCAATTGGAAATGTGAAATTACAAGTGCGCCTTCACAGACACACGTAATACCTTGTGTTAAGAAAAATGGCAGTCAAACAGAACTCTGGTAACGGCGTTAAATTGCAGTGGAATGAGATAGCATAGCTTATTGGTAAATGTTTATAAATGTTCTTTTTATGGTTATACCTTCCGAATACCCTTTAGCAGGCAATCATCTTAAAGTGTCCTTCATGGAACGTACAACACATGGCCTCATTGGACCCACTAAGTACAGATCTTTGAAAATGTTAAACCCATATCTCCAACCCCCCTGTAGAGTTGTGTTGTAGACACTCAGATAAGGGTCACAGGTAATGTAGGTGGCTTTGATACTCACTGCCCATGTCAGGCCAGAATATCTTTTTTTATACACAGAAGTAACAAACTTCAGGGTTTTCATGAATTGCTCCATCAGCAGGACATGAGAATTATTTGAGCAGTGGTGTCAGGTGTGTTTGTAATGCAGTGAATCGGGTGGGTTTGTAATGCAGTGAATCTGGTGTGTTTGTAACACAGTGAATCCGGTGTGTTTGTACTGCAGTGAATCGGGTGGGTTTGTAATGCAGTGGATCAGGTTTGTTTGTAATGCAGTGAATCGGGTGTGTTTGTAACGCAGTGAATCCGGTATGTTTGTAATGCAGTGAATCGGGTGTTTGTAATGCAGTGAACCAGGTGTGTTTGTAATGCAGTGAATTGGGTGTGTTTGTAATGCAGTGAATCAGGTATGTTTGAATGCATTGAATCGGGTGTGTTTGTAATGCAGTGAATTGGGTGTGTTTGTAATGCAGTGAATCGGGTGTGTTTGTAATGCAAATTAGAAGATTTAACCGGAGGAACTGTTACACCCAGGAGGAGGACTGGTTGAAAAGAAGAGCCTTTGGCTGTCTCAGAGGACTACAAGGTGTAAATAACGTCACAAACAGAATTCTGCTGTATATGCTAACAGACATCAAAGGCAATTGCAGTGTCACCATCAGCTGATCCTGTGCCTGCCAGTTCCACGGCGACGCCTGAGCGAGCTGATACATATTTAATGTCCGGCTGCCCGTTGCTGGTTAGATTTCCAGACACGTTGAACCGCAGTTGATCTGAATTTCTGAATAATCTAAAGCGCCTCATTCGAGAGATAGATAGAGGGGTGAGAGAGAAAACCTCCTCTGCATATCTGGACATGTGAATGTGTCCTGCGAGAGGTTTTCTCTCCTGCAGCTGGGGATTGGTGTGTGTGTGTGTGTGTGTGTGTGTGTGTGTTTGATGTTGGGAAGAGCAATGTGACGTGTTATAATCCCAAGGCACAGCTCGCTTTCTCCCTCTCTCCCTCTCTCTCCCTCTCTCCCTCTCCCTCTCTCTCTCTCCCTCTCTCTCTCTCTCTCTCTCTCTCTCTCTCTCTCTCTGTGTTTTCTCTCTCCCTCTCTCTCCCTCTCTCTCTCTCTCTCTCTATCTCTCTGTGTTTTCTCTCTCCCTCTCTCTCCCTCTCTCCCTCTCTCTCTCTCTCTCTCTATCTCTCTGTGTTTTCTCTCTCCCCCTCTCTCCCAGTGCATTACACTGCCCATAGTAGGACATCAGTATGATTTTCCATCAGAATGAATCATAAAGCAAAATGACAAGCACACACACAGGCAGGCGACTCATGGTCAATATTAGCCCCGGCGGTTCGATAGGAAGGCCCTGGCGTGGTGTGGAAGCTGTTGGATGTTCCACGATGTCCCTGGTGGCACCTCGCACCGTACCCTAAACCCTAGGCGGTGCTCCATATCTGACCACAGGGCCCACGTGGTTTTGGAAAACCTTGTATGTTTACAACCCACCCTGATGGACGATCGTCATTGGTTGTCTTCATCATAACAATCCCGAAATGGCCTCTTCCCCGCAGCTTCTCACTGAAGACACTTCCAGGTCTCTAGTTTCACCAGGTGTCGTGTAATAACAAAGTCTGGTTTGGTTGTTTTAGTAGCACCTTGTCTCACACATGTTTCTGGCACCAGGACACTTTTTTTGTGTGCATTTTGAAATACCTGCCATGTTACCAGCGACATAACACGCTTGTGAAAACGCTGTTAACGCGCTGCTAACGATGTAGCGTCCAGCACGGGGGGCGAACCCAGGGTCCCTGCTTCACAACACCCATGACCTCCTTGACCACGTTCTAACCGTTCGACCCTATCAGGCAGAGTGAGATTATACTACTGTTTTACCTTGTTACCGGTGCAACAAATAACTGTCATAATTGTGCCAGTTTTACAAAGTGATGTTTCCACTGTCTCTTTCCTTGCTTCTTGCCTTTCTACAGACCCTTATACAGATGCTTCTAGCCCTGCATTGCTTGTACTTTTGCACTCAAAACATTTAGCGACATCTGCCAAAGCAAAAGTACTAGTGCTGAAGCACTGTAGTGTCTCTGAAGGTAAAGTAAATCGTAAAAAAAAACAAAAAAACAATAGATTCATGTACATTTTTCATGTTCTTTTTCATGAGTTTTAAATCACAAGACCATTCAGTTCAAACATCTCATTACCACTGCCACTAGTTTTGCACGAAAACAACCTTCGAACCTTTAAAAAGTAACCTCTGCAAGTTAGCTACAGTTGGGGTCACCTCACAACTCCCAGCCGTTGGGTTTTGTTTGTGCATTTGATATTAGCTTTGTGAGCCACTGTTGATGCGGGAAGCCGCCCGATACGCTACCGATGAAAGCAATAATGATGATAGGTGAACAGTGTTTACCCCTTGGGCCTCAAAGGGAGATTATGAACACATTGATTCGCTTTGACTGAATGAGACAAAGGGTCTCAGCGCCTGAATCACACTTCTAACTGAGATGTACCGGGTGCCATTAACTTTCCAGACAAACCTGGATGGAAATGCTATTTGTTTAAAGGCACTAACTGCATTTGATTAAGCGCACCGGGCCAAAACGTGGATCAATTAAATGGTCCCAGGTGCACCGGTCTAAAGGCACTGTAGCGCCAGACTGTCCACCACAGTCTAGGTTCGAGCCTTGCCTGTGCCACTGACTGACTTGTAGCTGGGAAGCACCGTGGGCCAGGTCGTACTGGCATAAAGGGGTGGCCTGTGGAGAAGGAAGACTCCA
>JACXGK010003530.1:0-10000 GCA_016801125.1 Novumbra hubbsi | reverse complement strand
TCAAGTATATAAATCATGTGACTGATTAATCAGTTAATCCTTCCTGGGATCTCACAATCTGCTCGGAATGCCTCACTTGCTGACCTCATGGAAAACCAATTGCTGCCAAGGTTTCCTCTCATATCCCCTAAAAAGGGACCTAGAGAGAACGTGCATTGAAATAGCCCCTCTTATTTTTTTTTCTGAAAGGGACTGTAGGTAGTAATAAGCCTGATTTCTATTGGTCTGAACTACCCGAGGAATGATTGAATGATACAATCTTTATATACCCAAGATGAGACAGCCTCCTTTACATACACGAGATGAGACAGCCGTTATATACACAAGATGATACAGTCTTTACATACACAAGATGATACAGTCTTTACATACACCAGATGATACCGCCTTTACATACACGAGATGATACAGCCTTTACATACACAAGATGTTACAGCCTTTACATACACAAGAAGATACAGCCTTTACATACACGAGATGAGGCAGACTTTACATACATGAGATGATACAGCCTTTACATACACAAAATGATACAGCCTTTACATACATGAGATGATACAGACTTTACATACATGAGATGATAGAGCCTTTACATGAGATAATACAGCCTGTACATACACAAGATGATACAGCCTTTACATAAACAAGATGAGACAGCCTTTACATAAATGAAATGATACAGCCTTTACATAAATGAAATGATACAGCCTGAGGCAGCTTGAGGCAGATGGTGGTAGAGGTGGATAGGGTGGAGGTGGATGGTGGTGATTGGTTGGATGGAGGTGAATGGTGATGATTAAGGCAGATGGTGGGGGAGGTGGAATGTGGTGATTGAGGTATACATGATGGAGGTAGATGGTCTTGATGGTGTTCATTTAAGGACATATATTTGTTTTCTGTTGTTCTGGTCCCCTAGCAACACGTTGGCCCTGTGGTCGATGAAAACCAGAATTGGTTCTTGACTGACCTACCTGGTTGAAATAGGTTGGAACAAATAAATGGACAAACTTCAAATATTGAATTCAGACTGTGATTTCCAGCTGTGGTTATGACGTCATCACAGCATCCAGCCAAGGGGCCTCAGCCAAGGGGCCTCAGCCAAGGGGCCTCAGCCAAGGGGCCTCAGCCAAGGGGCCTCAGAGTAACGCCGCTGAAGGACCTGGCGTAGGAGGTTTAACCGAGTTAAACCCCAAACAGCGCTGCGCTGCCAATGAGCTGTCTCTTCTCATGGCTTTTCAGATAACAAATGGCCCCATGCTGTGTGTCTGGGTTGGTCTGTGTGAGCTGGTGGACCCGATCTGGCCCCGACGGTCACAGATCACTGGCTGACATAAACATGAGAGCCAAATGGCTCCTGGCTCGCATCAGCTCAAGTCAATTCACTTTGTGCTCGTGGAAAATGATGATGGGGGGTTGAATGGAATAGCTTATGACGCAGGTGTCAACAGATACATGCAAGAGGTTGATAGTATTTCACTTGCTGTGGAACCGCAATCAAATATTTTAATTTTAGAGATAAATGATATTGTCTTACAGTACTACAGGATCATGCTGGCAGGTCATTACCTTTTACGTTTCTTGGACATGAGCTGCAAGTTAAATTTGACAATGGAAAAAAATAGCTAGCAGATTATTCATAGTCTGCCTGTTGTGGGATTGTCAGGCTGTACTTTCCACCTGTGACATCAATGGCAGGCCTTTCTAGAATGTTCAGCTGCTCGAAGGGGGTGTGAGAAAACAACTCCAAAAGGTTGGTTGAGGAATCAAGGAGTTGATGGGGGAGTATCGTCCTGAGAGAATTAATTTACCAATTCATTCACAACACCCAAAACATGTCTCCATCAGGAGTTCATTACAAGTTCACCAAAGCTATGGTCAATAGCACATGATCAAACATTGTACAGCGTAAATAGGACAAATATATCCTACATTATTTTGGTGGGATCTCAAAGCGCCCCAAAATCTGATTATTACATTACCCACTGGTTCCCCGACATTGGACCATACCAACTGGTTCCCCGACATCGGACCATACCAACTGCACACAAACAAATGTTGTAAAATAATACAAAATGGATGACCTAATACCGACATTGTAGATGAAATAACAGGGACGTGTTTTGGCTCTTTAGTCAGGCAAAAATGAACTCAATAACTGATGATGGATCCACGTAAGTAATAATTATTAGTGCAATATTTTTGTCCTGGATCACTGTTTCCCATAAGAGAATACTCTACATAGAAATGCTATCCCATAATTAATCACTTACATCATTCACATCCTGGCTCCTAAAAGCTTTTTTCTCTTTTTTTCATCTAACTGAAGATTAAGAAATCCACAAAAAGTTTGTAAAACATAGTAATAATAATCATGTTTTCTGAGTGACTTTTACACTCAATGACCCTTAGAATGAATTCATCATTATAACAAAAATGGGATTCCCAGCATTGGTGGGTCTCGGTGCAGACATGGAAAGCATTGGAGATCCCTGCGAAAACAGCTGTGCTACAGGGGTCTTAGATAGGTCAGAAACCCGCTGGGCTAATGGAAAAAGGGGGAGGTGGCTCTTTGTTGGAGTGCATGAATAAACAATCAGCGGACTGTTTGGAGTTGGAGGTGTTTGTGATTAGAGATTGATGGTGGATCTCCTATGGGGTCTCTGGTACAGAGTGGTGAAGGGGAGACGGAAACTTGGTTGGGAAAATTCAACTCAACTTGTAATGGGCCTGGAGGGGGAGCCGGAAACGTCTTAAACAAACGACCGTAGAGCGATATTACTGAGCCCGGGTCACAACACTACACACGCGATGGTTACACAAGCCTGCTCTCACACTCGATCAGATTCATGTTTTGAAGCCCTTTACGTCCGTAGTTTTCACAAACTGCGTGGGCTAATACCGGACTCAGAAAGCCCAATCAAGGAACACCCCAAGTACAATTCCAGACGGTTGAAAATGGTTAACCTTACACCCTGGCAGCAAACATGTATGTAATTAGCCGAGAAGATATTTTTTCTCTCATAAATGTTATTTTTTAGCAGAATGCATTCCTATCCTTACACTGGCTTGAGAATCAATGCTCAAGTTCAAGCATTAAAGCGGTTTATTAACATTCCTGACTTTTTCAAGTAATCAATTAAAAACCCTAAACCAGGAAATGCAGAGAAGTCAATGTGAGCATTGACAGAATGTCAATGTTCATTCTGTCAACGTTTGATTAGCCTGGAGAATTGCGCTAAAACACAACGGTTCCTTAGGAGAGTTTAAGAGATGCTTGAGATTTGACAAGGCATGTAAAATGTGTTAAATGGCTACGTTGTGAAAGATTACATTAAGTATCTCAGCTAGGTAACAAGAAAGCAGGCAGGGAAAATATGACTTGGTTGAAGTGGGCATTGGTGCTGGAAAACTGGGCCAACCAAATATGGTTGAGAAGCATCATAAAGTTATGGGAACTCCTGACAGTGTCCATTGTCATTGCAGATGTGCTTTGTTTACTGACCCAACAGGTGTCCCGTATTGTACAACTCCTCTGATGTCTGGGGTTGAACCCGCCACCCATAGTTTGTTTTAACATCCTGCTGTTGAAGTTTAAAGAGATAGTTCAAGATTTTGGCATGAAAGCCCTTTTATCAATTTTCCCAGGGGGAGATCATTGCTAGATAACATCTTCTTTCAAAATGCACTCAGGGACATAAAACTTGCATCCACAAGTTAATCAGGGAAAGATAAATGGCCTTGTTGGCCATACTCATGAACTATCCCTTTAATATCTTGCATCCATCCTCACACGTCCCCAGGGACCTCCAGATGTCTGAGGACATCTAGTCAGGGTCGAAACCTCGAGTCCATGAACCCACCTTGGGCACTTCAGCTGTCATGAACCCTCATCCTCTGGGATTTTTCCCTCCTTATTACCACGTGTTGTGATGGATGAGTGTTGTCACGGATGAGTGCCGTGATGGTGGAGTGTCCTGATGGAGTGCACATTTATGTCATGTCTTCTTATTTATTCTTTATACTTATGGCTAAAATAACCTAATGTTGCCATTTTTTTTACTTGGAGGGCTTTCTTTATCATCTCCCACTTCAAATCTTTCCACAGCATTTCAAAAGAAATGAGATCTGGGCTTTGACTTGTCCATTCCATAGCCTTACTATTCTTCTTTGGGCCATTCTGTACTTTTTATCATTGGTGCGTGACAGCAAGTGGTAAAACGCAGTCAATTAATCAAATATTGCAGTAAGTAAAACATTTAAACTTACACAGTAAATAGAAAGTGTGCCAAACATTCATCGTATAAGTTGCAAATACTGCAATGTGTGAGACAGTAATGTAACACATTAGGTCATGAGGCAGAGGGGTTCGGGTCTGGGGAGGTCACCTGGCCTTGTTGATGGGGCCAGCTGCCGATGCCGTTAGTGGTGTTAGTTGGTGGGAAAACCTGTCCTATGTAAAGAATTCATTTCATGTTCTGCCTTGAGAGCATGTCTCCAAGGTTTTTGATTTCCTTCTCCTTGCCAGATGTGCCCCTCACAGCCTTTCCACCAATGTCTCCTAAATATAGCTTTGACAGGTTCATCACCCTTTATCCGAGGTGATTTGTCCTCTACAGGTTGATGAATAGCTTGTGATTCTCATCTCTTTGGAGAGAACTATGAGTTCTGTAATCAATGGAAATTTGATAGAGTGACAGGGAACAGAGGCCCCCCCCAGCCACATTATGTGGGCCTTTGATGTGCTCTCAAAGCCTCGTTTTATCTCCAAATTAATCAGGATAATCAAGGTGCCTAGATGGCTCCGGTGGTTGGCTGGGACAATACGCTTTTACACGGAGGCAAAGTAGTCAACGCACTCATCCGTACACATGACACAACGCACTCATCCGTACACATGACACAACGCACTCATCCGTACACATGACACAACGCACTCATCCGTACACATGACACAACGCACTCATCCGTACACATGACACTGGAACCTGTGCCAATCACATGACACTGGAACCTGTGCCAATCACAGGAGGTACCCGGGCCCCATCGCAGGTCACGTTTAAAATCCTTCTCCGGGAATTACAGGAAAAACTCTTCGGAGATGACAACATTTTAATTTCGAAAAATCTGTGTGGAGGTTATTGTGGGCTAACTGCTACAGGAAGCCCAGCACGGATCGGTTGAAATTAATTCTGGGGGATTAAAAAATAGAAAGTCATTTTTGCGGGAGCTGTTTTGTAAGGGAGTAGACGCCTCTATGTCTTGGCTGGGATGGGTGTGGAAAGGCAAGGGTCAAAGTTAAAGTAGCTGGCTGACGTGTGGCTGCCGACGTGTTTAATCAAGGAGAGAAGCCCTTAATACAGCGCAGCTATTCGGTCTGGTTGAAATGCTTATCCTGATGGAGTAACCGAGTGTTTCTCAGCAGCTCCGCTTATGATTAATGCAGACTTGTCCTTAGACAACCTAGCTAAACAGTGCTGTGACTTCTCTCTGAGGCTGAGTTGCCATCACAGAGCGACTTTCAATCAGGGACTGCTTTGTTGCCTATTGACTAAAACGATTTCTTCAGGATTGTATGGCCACTTTTAAAGGAGGGAGTTGAGTACGTGTGGAATAATGACAACCTGCTTCGTAAGGTGCACCTGTGTGCTTGTGATCTTGTTCAAAACGTTTCTCATGTTCATTGTGAACCCCTAATGAGATACCAACTTTATTTTTCCTGGTTTTGCAAATATCATTTTTCCCCCCTTTCAGATGGTAATTTATGAAATTGTGTGAATATGAGACAGTCATCTCAGGAGCCCCACCTACGGTGAACTTCTCAAATGTGTTTTGCTTCTTTTGGTGACGGAAGGTTTACAGTTGGTTGTTATTATACATACATTGTTAGTTCTATGCTGTTAGGATTCATTGGTTTCACATTGCTGTTATGATGATTCTCCTGAGCACTTTAGCTAAATGATTTACCCATCATGTATTCTCTGTTGTTTTGAATCAACTGCTAACAAAGACAATAAATCTATAGTTATTAGCGGGATACTTTCTAAACTTGAAAGATCTCAGAACATAATCATTGAGTGACTCAAAATTGATTATTTTACTTCAATATCTCATACTATTAACATTTGCTCATCAATGCATTTCTACCGCAACATTTCACATTCAGCATTCGACCAAATGTTTTGTGTTGACGTTAATATTTCTATTCTGTTATACTTTTTGACCTTACTTGCTTTTTGAACTTTAATTTCAACTGTTATAAAATGTCCCCTTTCAGAATGTCTTGGCAGCATTTGACTTTCACCAATCATGAAGGCCCAGGTTCCAAGAGGGTGAAAGAATTTTTGCCATTATTAAACTTCTTAAAGGTTTGTCTGGAAAATAAATTGTATGGCTCTCGTGCCGGGGACAACAGACTACAAACAATTAGGACCCCTCCAACGAAATGATAAAAGCTCACCCCTACAGCAACTTAACCAAGTGTATATTTAGTTATAATTCCCCCAAAGTACTTACTTCAACTGCTGTGATGCAGGTGACGTAGTGCCGTAGGCCCCTCCCCACGGCCACCACAGAGGCCCCTCCCCCCCAATCCCATCCCAGAGGCCCCTCCCGACACCCACCCCAGAGGCCCCTCCCTCCACGCCCACCACAGAGGCCCCACCCACACCCACCCCAGAGGCCCCTCCCCCAACACCTACCCCAGATGCCCCTCCCCCAACGCCCACCCCAGAGGCCCCTCCCCCCACCACAGAGGCCCCTCCCCACGCCCACCACGGGGGGGCTCCCGGCCACATCACCTCCAGCTCCGCTGCTTGATCGTGACAAGCCACCCAAAGGTCACTCCCGACTCCCCGTGTCTGGATCAGTCGGCTCCCTGGTCAGGACAGCTCCTGACTGCCCGTCCGGATGCAACCCACCCCTCCTTGGCTCTGGCACATTTAAGCCCCCCACGGCTTGGGGCTGTGGGGTACGGGAGGCCGGTGCGTTCACTGCTTGCCCTGTCATGTGTGACATAACCAGGCTAACGGCCTGTGTGCGCTGTGGTTCCAACGGCAGGTTCGACAGCCCAGGCGTGCAGTCGTTCCCAGAGCCGATCCGCGGTCATCAGTACCCTTCAGTGTGCGCTGTCTATCCAGCGTGAAGGACTCAGCCCAGACCCCTCAGGACACTCACGCAGTATGAATATTAGCATATGTAATCAAGCAGGCACTACAGTACAATGCCTTTCACATTAGAGACCTCCGCCTCGAGACGGTGGAGTGGGATGATAACGAGGAACAAATCCTCCAGCTACGACGAACACTATAGCCAGTCATTCTACAATGTATATTTTGTAGCCTGACTTTCACTTAGTTTTAGCTTTCCAAAACAAAATGGAAGACCTGTTAGTCTTACTGTAGAGGGGCCACTGTAGTCCAATTAAAGGGATAACGTTACACAGCTACGGTAAATATGAACTAATGTTCTCGAGATAAATCGTAATGGTGTCACAGACAAAAATTCTGTGATCTGTGATCATGTGAAATAAATAATAGTGTTTACGATGGATGTTAAAGCAAAAAAATACCTAGGCCTTCATAGTATCCCCACCATGTTTCCCATCCGCAGTGTGAACAAAGCGATGTCATTTTAAAACAGATTACGACAGCTGTGATGGAAACAGGACACGTTGTTAAAATGTAATTATTGCTGGCAACTTGTTGGTTCAGCCTGGTGGGATCGCGTGTCTGTAATCGCGTGTCTGTAATTCAATATGTGAAAAATGGCAGTGGAAATGTATTTGGTATAAACCAATATTGATGGACTGTTATCTGTGGACTTGGAGTCATGCGGTGATTGTGTCCTGTTGTCCTACAGCTACGACTCAGAAAAGCAAGCAGTTTAATTGGCTAAATATTAAATATAGTTGGATTACCTTCAAATAAAGGTGAAAGTGCAAAATAATGACTTTGATGTCTGTTCCGGGGATAACATAGGCTAATGGTGCTTTCACCCATGATTTATCCATGTAGTCTTGCATTTGTAAACCGTATGTATAACAAGGGAATGTTACAACATTTAGAATTTTATACCGGCGCAAAATTTCTACTTATATCAAAAGGGATGCAAAACTACTGTACACGTGGAACCACTCGAGGTATTTTGTGGATATTACTACTAGTAATAGTAGTAATAGTGGACGTGGACCTTCAAAGTTTCAGTGTTGTTCTTTTTCTTTTCGGAACAGTTAATTTTCTTGACTGTGTGCTCAACAATGTTGTCCCTCTTCATGTATGACCACTTTTCATCCCTTTATAAATCAAAATTCATTAAAATGTTCTGTTTCATTTGATTAAAATGTTCACTGGACAAGAGAGAGGGCCTTGAAAACAAATGAAACTCTAAATGGTCTCCTCAAAATGCTTAAAATCGGAGTACGTTACATCATACTTGCTTTTCATTTTGACAAGCATAACCAAAGAACCCTGGACAACTTTCCCGTTCCGCGAGGAGATGTGATTTGTAGGGACTAATAGGTATCTTTTTTTCCCGCATCAATTTGCCCTCAGAGAAACACATGCACAGATTGACAATAATAGCAGACCACTTGTAATTAAATCAAGCCCCATACTAATTGCATTTAAACAATTGAATGGACTTTTCCATTTTGCGTTAGATAACTTAGACCAGGTTTTAGCACTCTCACATCTCACAACTCTACTTCCACAACGCGTCACGACTAAATACAGTCCCTTCGGAAAAAAGGTTTTATGACAAGTTTGTGTGATATCCATGGTAACCAGCTCTATTCTTTGACTCTAAGTGGTTTTTAGGTGGCCAGATAGAAAAGGTCACTACAGTTGGTTTATCATTTCACATCCCTTTCAAGAGTTAAACCTGTTGTGCCAGTTGTAGAATCATATTTCCGTAAACACTTTTTTCTTCTTTTTCTTCTTTTTTCCCACCTGGACCAGTCATGTCAGAACCTAATAAGTTGGCGTGGTAACTCAGCTGCTGACCAAATTGCTGTTCTTCATCTTGCAGTGCATTAACTAACTATATAAACCTCAACATCAAGTTACTCTACCCACTGACTTTCTTTACCGATTGACTAACTCAACCGTCCTACCAACTCAACCGTCTACTGACTCAACCGGCTAACTAACTCAACCTACCTACTAACTCAACCTACCTACTAAGACAACCGACCAACTAACTCAAACGGCTTTCTAACTCTACCGTCCCACTAACTCAACTGACCTACCGACCCAACCGACCTACCGACTCAACCGACCTACTGACTCAACCGGCCGACTGACTCATCCGGCCTATTAACTCAACCGGCCTACTCACTAAACCCGGCCTACCAACTCAACTGACTCCGGCGAATGAGCTAGTTCGACGCAAGTAACCCCACTGCCTCGCGGTGTGATGGGTAACCGCCTCTCTCCCTCTGGCCCCCAGGGTACGGCCATGCGGCTCCCAGCACGGACGGGGGGAAGGTGTTCTGCATGCTCTACGCCCTGCTGGGCATCCCCCTGACCCTGGTGATGTTCCAGAGCCTGGGCGAGCGCATTAACACGCTGGTCCGCTACCTGCTGCACCGGCTGAAGAAGTGTGCCGGGCTGCGTCACACCGAGGTCTCCATGGCCAACATGGTGGCCATCGGCTTCATCTCCTGCGTGTCGACGCTGTGCGTGGGGGCCCTCTCCTTCTCCTACTTCGAGGGCTGGAGCTTCTTCCACGCCTACTACTACTGCTTCATCACACTGACCACCATCGGCTTCGGCGACTACGTGGCCCTGCAGAACCACGAGGCCCTGCAGAAGAACCCCCAGTACGTGGCCTTCAGCTTCATCTACATCCTCACGGGCCTGACCGTGATCGGCGCCTTCCTCAACCTGGTCGTCCTGCGCTTCATGACCATGAACGCAGAGGACGAGCGGCGCGACGCCGAGCAGCGCGCCCTCCTGTCGCGCAACGGCCAGGCCGGGGGGCACGGCCGCCCGCACTGCGCCCC